>JAVCKT010009224.1:16166-51103 GCA_032273925.1 Rhynchotus rufescens | reverse complement strand
CAGCTCCCGCCCCCGCCGCGAGCCGCCCCCCGTGGGCACCGTGTCCCGCGGAGCGGCAGCTGCAGCCGCGGGGACGTGGCCCGCGCCCCGCGTCCCTCCCGCCCGTGTCTCCGGTTGCATTCGCTGCACGCAGTAACGTTCTCTCGGCTTAAGCCATGGGGCTGAAGAGAAACGCCGGGATGAGCAGTTGTCTTCCCCGTGGCGCTAGGACGGGCTGTGTAAACGCTACCGTGCCGACCTCCTGCAGCTTCCCCGGCCCCGCACGGCTGCCTGCTCCCTTGGGGTGTTTCTGGAGCGGGTCGGGTGCCTGGAGCGGCTGTTTGGAGCTGCCTGCTCCAGATTCTTGGGCCGTTTGGGGTCTGGGAGCAAGTGGAGAGTGTCACCCGGGAGCAATGCTGGCTCTTTGTGCACCGCACTTGCGCATCCCTAGACCGGATGATCTCTGGAGGTCCCCTCCAACCTCAACCGTTCTGTGATCCCGGGCATTTCCAGCCTGCGGATTCCCCAGTAGCCGATCTGAGCTTCGTGTCGCAAGCGATTAACAGGCAGGAGTCCTCCCTATGGGAACTTGCAGAGGGAGCCATTGTAGGAAAAAGCCTGAAAAGGATTTGGTCCGTTTGGGAGCTATCCTATATCTGTATAAGTTACAGGCTGAAGTTACAGGAGGAAGCCGAGTGCGCCCGAGCGCTCGGCGTTTGCAAGGGTGCAACTCCACCCAGCTGCAAATATTTGATACTTGCAATTGATCCTGCAGAAAAAAGCTGTCTCCTTTAATGTATGCTCCAGAGAGAAGGGGTAATCGAGCGGCTGCTGGGGTTTTCTGCCCTTTGGAAGCTGCAAGTCCATGGTTAGTGGTTTTCCCTCTCTCTGAGCTTTCCTTTTTCCCTTATGCAACTTTGCTGAAAGGAACCTTCTACCAGCAGGAAGACAGACACTTGAGATGCACCGAGCAGCTGCGTAACCTGTTCCTTTTCCTGGATCCAGATCCCAGAGTCCTTCTTTAAGACAGTCCATGTAATCTGTTTGGGTTTGGGATAGCGTTTAGCTCTTTCTCTGCCAAACACTCTTTGTGCAAGAATCTTCCAGCATTTTTTTAGCTGGCATCCCCCTGAAGAACCAGCTGCCTTGAGGGGGAGCTGGCACTGCTAGCAGAACCTGTTAGAGCTTTTTGACCCTCCACAGCTTTTTCTGAGAGGATTTTAGGCTAAAAACATCTGCCCCCATCTTGAAATCTGGCTCCAGCCTGGTGCTCAATGTGCAGTCTCTGCTGGAATATCAATTGGAGTGTGTAATTCCTTCCTGGTAGGCAAGTTGTTCTGTTGTTCTGTGCAGAATAAAGTTTGCCTTTCTTTCTCTTCTGGGAAATGCACTTAATTATACAAATGAGTGCAAATGTTATGTGCTGAGTCAGTGGCGTCGGGGAAACAGTAGCTTGGCTTCCTGACCTTGTGAAAAATAATATTGCTTTCTTGTTCAGAATATGAGGAAGCTGATGGGGTGAGATGTGAAAGGAGGCGAAAAAAAAGAGCGTACGAGATGTTGAATTTACAAGCTTCCGTCTCTGGTGTTACGGCGTGGCTGGTATTGAGTTAACTTTCTGCGCCTGAAGACTTTGATGTTCGTTACGTAATTTAAGAACGTCCTTTGTCAGGGACACGGGGACCCTGGTGTCCTCCTTCTCAAACAGTTCCTTATTCCTTGTTCCTGCTCGCAGGTGACGAGGTCTGGAGATGCCTGGGATGCGGGGACGGCATCGCCGCCGGCCAGCGCGTCTACAGGACCGTTAACGAAGCCTGGCACAGCTCCTGCTTTCGGTGGGTAAAGGTTTAGCCCGTTGAACTCTCCTTGTGTTAATAAGCAAGCTAGGACCTGGTGGAAGAAGTACCGACGTGAACAGGGATTCGGCTGGTGACAACATCCTGCTGTCACCTGTGTCCTAGCCCTTCCGGAGCCTCCTGCGGGATGGCTGTGCCCTCCTCTTTGCAGCTGGATTTCAGTGCTGGCAGCAGCACCTTGGAGCTGCCTTTCCCTTTTAGCAGCAGCCTGAAGCTGTTGGGCAACGCGCTGCCACGCGGTCGCCAGCACACCCGGAATACAGATAAAGCACCAATAAAAGCTCAGATTTACCACAGGTAGCGGAAGCCCTGGGTTGCATGTTTGTCTGCAGCTGCTCTCCAGAATAATGTCCAGGCAATTTGGATGCCCTGTATGCGGTACAGGAGAGACATCAGGGTGTTGCTGATGTGGAGGGAGATCTTGTCCTTTCGCTTTCCCTCCGTTCCAGGCTATTAAGATACCTCAACTTGGGGGAGATCTCCCGTGATAGTGTCCTTCAAAGGAGGGCTCTATACCAAAGGGCCAAGCGAAGGCCCTGCCAGCCTCTTCCACCCTGTCCTGTGCACTGTCAGGCTGGTTTTCATGTCCCAGAGCGATGCTTTTGAGGGGGGCTGTGGCCTGGGGGGTCCCGCAGCCTCTGTGGGCCTCTCTGTTGGAGCAGCTGTTGACTTGGGTCTGTTTAGGACCTTGTCAAAACAGATGAGGGGGGAAGAAGCCAAAGGGTGGCTTTGGAGCAGGGTGTGCTGTGTCGGGGAGGGGAATCTGCTGACCTGTTGCTGTTCTGGTTTTGTTTCTTTTGATTTCTTGTTTCTTTTTTAGAGGAAAAAAATACATTGTTGAAGTGAGGATTATGGTAATTGTTGTATTTATATATATATATATATATATATATATTACTGCCAAAGTGATGCTAGCTCTGCTTGGAAGAAATATTCTTATTTAAATGACTTCTTGATCATCACAATTATTGCTTTATATCACTGTGAATGCCCATCTTTTGGGTCTCTGCTGGTCTGGGTATTCACATATGGCTCTGTAGAATGGGTTTCAACAGTGAGCTGTTGTTTGCCCTTGTCTTCCCCTCACAAACGGCATCCCGGTGTTGCGCCTGCTCGCATTCCACCAGGCTCCAACCCAAACTGCTCCTACCTGGGAGTCTCTGTGCTGCCTTTTCTTAGACCATAGCTCTCACATGGGACTTGATTTGTGGATGTCCGGGTGCCTCTTGCTGTTGGGGCTGTTGAGGAAGGGTAACAGCTGAGTTGGAGGGAAATCCCGCCCTTAATGACAGTGTATGAAATTTGTGAGGCTGAGTATAGGGTCTAACTATATGTGTAATCCTGACGTGCTCTGGATTATAGCATAAATTAAAGTCTGATTTATTTTTTGATGGAATTGAGAATTCCAGCTCTCTTCTGAAACGTGTACCAACTGTCTGTGCTGGCCAGTGCCATCCCCTTCTCGTCCCCTCCTGCTTTTGCCCAGCCCTCCTACCCTGCACATTTACTCACCCGCGCTGAACCAACAGCTCCAACCTGCAGCGGCGAAGCCGCCCTCCCCTCCTTCCTAGCTCCAGAGTAGGACCCTAGGAAAACAAATTCCCAGTTCCCACTGCTCTCCCTTCTCTCATCCCCTAACCATCCCGGGCCGCAGTCTCGTGCTCAGGATCCCCGAGCCAAGCTTTCAAATCCCTGGGCGGGCAGGAAGCCTTTGGCAGCCGGTGGCTGCGCGTTCCGGCCGCGCTTGCGGGTGTTTTTCACAGCCTTCCTGCGGATTAGCCGGCTCTCTGGCCTGGCACATAATCGCTCCGGCGCTGCTGGCGCCTCTCCAGCCTCGTTAGCTCTGTTTGTTCTTGGTCGGGCCGGGCTGCTGAGCATGCTTGGCACGGGCAGCGGCTGACGTCCGTGCGCGTCCCCGCGGACCCGGGGGGTTTTGTCACTTCCCTCCTTCCTCGAAGCGCCTGGGCAGGAGCTTTGTCCCGAGCGCTGCCTTTACCCTGGGGTGGCTGCAGGGACGAGCGAATCGCTCTTGGGGGATCTCGGGTATATGAGGTTGTTCTTTGGGCAGCGGGTCCACGGCTTGGACACGCTGGTGCAAGGCTGCCTGAGGAGCGAGTTTCTTGGATGTTTCTGTTGTGGAGGGTGTCGCATTAGCTCTGAATGTCCCTCAGGGGCTGCAGGTTCTCGTGGGGGCTGCAATTGCGTCTGTCCTGCACGGTGAAACCAGCACCTTGACCCACAGCCGCTGCTTCCAGGCCTTACCTGGCGGCTTTTCTCTCCTTACTGTGGTGCAGCATTGAAAGCTTTACGTAACACCCTTTTTCTAAGTCTGGGTCACTTTTATCCAAGCAGATTCTTGTTAAAAAAAAAACTTTTTTTCTGACCTAGAGCATGCTGTGCTCCCTGCTTTGTCTTCTTTCCAATCACAAAATAAAGGGTGCTGATTTGAATGATACATTTGGACAGTTTATTGACTGGGTGCATCGGCTTGATTTGCTGTTCGTGGCATTTGTTTTCCACAGGTAAAGACAAAAGGCTATTCACTATTTCCATAGGGATTTTGCGTGTTTGAGTAGGACGAGATGGAAAGCCAGGTATAGTGTGCAGTTTGACTTTATGGAAGTGGCATCTGTTAAAGCAGTTTTGAGCACTTGAGAACCACGAATTCAGCTCAAGCTTGTTTTGGAGCCAGATGAACAAAACTTTTGGAAATGGTGGTAGGAATTCCTTCCACAGCAGAGTGCTTAAGAGCTTTATAGGAAGGAAGACGGCTGTTCCTTCCGAGCTGTGAAATAACAGAGGATGTGTATTACTGTGGTCTATAAAACCGAACTGAAGGAGCCAAACAACACAGATTTGCAGCTAATATCTCAAAACCAAACAGATAAACACCCTATGAAGGAACAACTGCTGCCAATATCTTCAGTCATGGTTCCTGGAGGTGTTGCATCACTGGGGGGTTTACAGGGACATGTTTAAATACACAATATTTACTTTATGACACAAAACAGTTTATCTTCACTCCTCAGACTCCTAATGATTTTTTGGCTTTTAACAATCATCTTTTTTTTTTTTGTGGAAGAGGAAAAGTAGGAATTTTTGTATGAATCCAAAATGTGTAATTAGTAGGTCTGAAGTTTTGGTGATGGTAACTAGTTAATTCAGTGTGGAGTTAACACTGTTTAATGCACTGGATCCTTAATGCAGGTACTATGTGGCTTGACCTTGGAGGAAGCTGCTATGGCTTTTTGAGCATTGAAAATTACATTATGAGGCAGCTTGGTGCTAAGTTAATAATATAAGCAGTTGTTAAAAAAAGTAAGCTTTTGGTGTCTGAGTAAGTATACTTAAAATCTGTTATGATGATCAGAGGCTATGGTATGTACTTAAGCAATTGTAAGTATCGAATTGATTTTTCCAGTAAAAGACCAACTAAATATGGTCTTGACATTTTAAAGAAAATATTTATATACATAGAAAAAGTCTAATAAGTTGAAGTGTATTTAAGTTGCACTAAAAGCACCTTATCACTCGGGGTTAGCTCATCAGAGAGACTATTTGGGGTCAAGTGTTTGTACTTCCTGAGAAGTTGTTGCAACCTCTTTAAGATTTCTTAACTGCATGCAGAGTATCCCAACCCCCAGAAGGTCATTTTTCACTTAATGAAGGCTTAAAATATGAAACAGTTTGGCTAAAGTTAGAAGAACTGGCTCTGGCTGCTGGAGTGACCTTGAAACGGTTGTTCTTCCACCTTCCTCACCAGTGCAATGAAGCTGATCCCTGCGAGTCCTCTGCTCGCTGGGCACTCCCATGTAGCATGGGAATGGCCATCATTCTGGGAAACAGAACTGGTAACTGTTCAGATATTCCATGCATTGAGTGGCTGCCCAATCCTCTAAGCTACTCAACAAGGAGAGAGACACAAGTAACTTGTTTGCACTAATACACTGATTTTCCTGATGTTCTCTTCCATACCGCATACTCCTTTGCTATAAAAATATGTTTTTGCTCAGCAAGACTTAGTGACTCACCTTAATTCCCTTTACATTTTGGGGAGGAGGAGTTAGGGCACAAGCTAGGCAAGCTTGTGTTAGGAATTAGTTATGTATAGTTAGCTGAAGCTGTTTGGGGGCTAGAGGGTAAACTGGACAATTTATGAAGGTATTTTCCAGATGTATTTTCTATGATTCTCAGTGTATCTATTGAGTGTCAGCTTCTCTTTGAAGCCAACAGCCAATTTCTTGACTACTGCAGTGCCATAGAAATCTCGGTCTCCCTTCACTGCAGGTTTTCAGTCTCCTAGGCTCTGTCTTCCAGCACTTAGTTATGCTATTAGCCATTTCTCTCTGCTATCTTCTGAAGACTCTCTGGTTGAAATAAAAATCCATTTTTTCCGACCACATTCCCTATTGACTTGAGAAAAAATGTTTTTTTTTTCTCCTATTCTCCCAGTAACCTCTTCATATTTGGAGCAGTGGTCATGTACTCCCCTAGACTAAATAAGCCCTATTTCTGGCCTTTTTTTTTATTATTATTATTTTCACAGGCTTTGGATCACTATGGCTCAAATTGTTTGGCATAAGCCTTCATTTTCCAAGAGCTGCTTCCTCTGCAGGACACCAGGACAAACAGCTCTGTAGTGGCAGGATACAAAACTGAAATGTGCATATGTTGACAACTAAAGGCATAAGCAAAGGTATAAAGTATTTGGAATTGGGGACCTTTGATGCATCAGAGCTTTTTGCCCTGTAGGCAGGTTTGTACATGGAGCAGCTAAGAGCAGGGGGGGGATATTAGCTGTGAGAAATGGGGATTGAGCAGAAGCAGAAAGGTGTGAGAATCTTGGTGTCTTCCTGGTTCTGATCCTCCAGGGTCTGATATTTATGGGAGCAGCTCCTGGTGGGGTCTCAAGTGAAAGCTCCAGCTTTTCTCCACTAGTGCTGCAGGTTCCTGGGAATGCCGTTTTAATGGTATCTTCATTGTTATGGAAATTCAGCAGCTCCCTAGCAGATCTGAGGGAGAAATTCCTGCTAAGTGCATGTTTGCACCCATCACCATGAGCCCAGCTGCAGGAATTTAAAAGTCCTGGGTAACAATGAGACGCTTTGCAGGTGGCAGAGGCCACATTCCAAGCTTTGCAGCCACCGGGCGCCAGGATCAGCCCTTAAGGAGGAGCTGGGTGTTCCAGGCTGAACTTTGCTAGTGCAGCCTGTCCTTTAGGGCACTCTTATCACAGCATTGTTGTATCAGTGCAATTAGGATTACTCATGCAGCTCAGTATGCGCGAGGCTTTCGGCTCTCTGCGTGAAGGAGACGGGAGCCTTCCCTGAGGATCCGCACGGTGTGCGGTCCGCACAGACAAAAGCCGTGGGGAGCAACCGTTTAAGTGCTGCTCTTAAGGGGAGATATGAAGGGTAGACAAAGTACCTCCCATCCTACTGTGCTTTATGGCACTGTGTGGTGCAAAGGTGCTGCTCTGCTCCCTGAAGCTCTGCTTCTGAGTTTGCCGGGGGAAATTCGCAGACCGTGGGTTGGGAAATGCCCTGAGCCATGTACCTGTGCACGAGGTGCCCACGGACACCCTGCAACTGGAACAAAGCGGGAAAAGCGAGGAGGTTTGGGGACTCTGTTTGCAGTGAGGTTCCTGTTAAGTCACTGTCTGGGTTTTCCGTTTGCTCCCTTTATTTACCTGGTAATTTTTTGCCAGAGGTAGAAGCATGAACAGTGAATATACAAATCCAAGCTACAGTAAGGGAGGTAACCCCTTCACAGGGCTCCATGTGGGTAGTGGAAATGCTGTCAGCATTTGCAAGAGAGAAAATGCTGATATTTGAGTTTTATCTGTTGTTGTTGTTGTTTAAGGACTTTCAGGTGCCCTAAGGAGAGAGAGTATCAGTAACACTGCAGAGAAGTTTCTTCTCTGCACCTGTTTATCAGTATTTCTGAGGCACAGCCCTCCTGGCAGGAATCCATTTGAGGTAGGGAATTAATAGATTAGCACCTTTTCCTCTTATCAGGCGATTGTGTTCTCAAATAACTCAGAGAGATGATGGAAATAAAAGCACAGAGTAACACTGGGGAATTTGGGTTAGAAAAGTGAACTTCTAGGGACTGCTGCTGGGATTCAGGAAAAGTCAAAATTACTTTGATAGGAGGTTTGCTGTTTGAATAGACGTTTGGCTGTGTGTCCTTTGGCTTTGAGGAAGCCTCCAGCACAATCCTGCGGCCGCGGGGGTGTTTTTTCTTACTTTGAAGTGGGGCTTTATCTGCCGGCTTCGCTCAGGACCAGCTTGGCCTCTTATCGCGAGTGCAAATCAAACCTTCAAAGGGTCGGTCTGCGGAGCTGGGATCTTGGAGCTTCCCGCCGGGAGGGAGCCCGGGAAGGCTCCTCTTGCCGGAGGTGACGCCGGGAGGGCTGTGGGGACACGCGGGCCCCTCGTCAGCCCGCCACGTGCGGAGGGTGCGGGAGGCCAGAGCGCATTCCTAGACACAGACTCACCGGGCTGCTGCTTCCAGGAGGGCTGTGGGAAATGTCGGGAGGAACGAGAGCCGTGCCGGGGCTGGTGTGGGACAGCCCTGCGTGTGGGAAACGACTGTTTCTTTTGCTCTGTGAGTGTGGCCGTTGCTGCTTGCCCTTGCCATAGGGAGCGAAATGCAAAAGGCTACCTGGCCCTGTGCTGACCGAAAGGGGCAGCAGCCCCTGTGGGACCCGGAGCTGGGGCTGGTCCCAGCCCTGCGCATCCCTTGGGCAATGTGCCGGCTGGGCCGAGCGCTGCCCCCAAAGTGTCCCACAGCGCTGGGGGACGGAGCGGGGTCCTGCGGGCGTCCCCCAGAGTTTTCCAGTGGATCCTGAAGCGCTCGAGCCCATGAGGCCGCTGGAGATGGTGCCTGGCTTCGGAGTGAGCAAAGCACTGCGGTCCCGGTGAGGCTGCTCGCCTGCTCCGATTCCTACCTCCCGCTTCCGCCCGGCAGGCAAAGGGGTCACACAGTGGCCGGGGTCGCTGCTAGATCGGGGCTGTTGGCGAGGGGCGAAGTGTGGCCGGGGTCGCTCCGTGCCAGGCCCTGCCTTCCCGCCGGGAGCCCTGTTCCGCAGCCCCGCGCTTGCCTCCTGCTTTGCAGCACTTACTAACAGGGTCCCTCTGCATGTGAGCTCCACCCCTGCAGAAGAGCAGTTTATATAGAGTTATCCCGGCTCCTTTGCCGCCCGCTCTCCCGCGGCGGCTCCTCCTCCCTCCCACCTTGGGTGGAACCGGAGAAGGGAAAAGTTGACAGCAGAGCAGAGCTGCCTCCGCAGAGCCCTTGCAGCAGCATGTCCAGCTAGCCCGGCCATCCCCTCCTTCCCGAGGGAGCCGCGCAAGGTGGTTGCAGCCATGGGAGCTGGGAAGAGCGGGAGCGAGCGGCTGAGAGCCCCGGCGTTCCCTGGGCGGCTTCCCGGCACGGCAGCGTGCCGGGATCAGCGCGGGATGCAGTGAGCCCCGGCCGCTGCCATGTTGGCAGAGCAGAGCTGCTCCGAGGCTGCCGCACAGGTTTGTGGCTGAGCCGGTTTATCCAGTGCTGAAGATGGGAAGTTACTTGTCCTCTCCGGCTTACTTGGCTCCCAAGGATCCCTTTCGGTGAGTCGGGCACGGAATGAGCTGGGGAGCTGCAAAGTGGGAGGTGGGAGGTGCCGGGGGCTGCGAGCGGCCACCTCAGAGCAGCCAGCTGGGAAGGGTCCTAATCCCTCTGGAAAGAGGGAGCAGCAGCCGGAGGGGAAGCAGTGTCTGCGCGTGCAGGGAGGCCGCGAGGCTCCGTGCCCGTCCCCGCAGCGCCGAGGGGCAACGTGATCGTGGCGATCGGTGTTTGGTTTTGTTGGGGACGAGAACCCCAGGCTCGGTGGGTGGCTGGGGACTTGCAGCACGTTCCTCCTGCACGGGAAGGGCTCCCGCACCGTGGGGCTCGGGCCGGATCAGCCTCCTTTCGCGGTCTGGCTGGACAGGTGAGGCCCGAGGAAGGTGCTAGCTCCGGAATGGGGCTTTGCTTGCGGTGCGTTTCCGTGGTGGAAGCTCTTCGTGGGGCTGGAGTCAGCCGCGGTGCCGCCTGCCAGCCGATGTGCTGATAGGGAGGATGGATGGGGACAGGCCCGGCTGCGGTTTCACTGTCCCATCCCGTCCTCCCACCCCCAACTGCCTGGGAATGTTGCTCCCCTTCCTGCACGCGCTGTGGGGCTACGGAAGCCACAGCTAAGGCAACCAGGAGCTGCTCGGGACTTGGATCCCTGTTCCACGGGAGCGTGCGCTGCCTCGCAAATTGCTGAATTTATCTAGGCACCTCTCTGATAAAAACATGCCTGCTTTGGGAGAGAGGGAAGTGCGTTGCTGTTCGCACTTCCGAGCAGTCCGGGGCGGCGCACACGCAAAGCTGTCCGTATAGCACAGCTATACGGCTGTACGTATAGCACAGCTACACTGGCTGCTTCAGCGCTGCTTCTGCATCCCCGGGGTTTGGACACCGAGCGTTCCCATAACCAGGCTGTGATTCCTGGCGCGTGCAGCTCCTAGGCCGGTGTCGCCGGCACCCGGGCCTCGGGGGGAGCTGGTGCTGCTGGCCCGGCCGGGGCCACCGCTCCCTGCCCGGCGTCAACCGATCCGGCCCGGCCCTCCGGGGGGCACTTGATTAATGAGCCCTTCTCAAAGGGATCATTCTCCCGGTGCCGGGGAGGTCTTTGCTTCCACGAGGGTATTGGCTTTCATTTGGATGAAAAAAGAGATGTTGGCCGCGTGGGCTGCGTCTCGCTCCCGCTGACAGGCGGCCCGGTTGTCATTGGGACCTGATCCCGCTGCCCCCCGCGGCACCACGGCCCCTTGGGGGCTCCAGCCGCACGAGCACCGGGGCTGCTCGGGCGCTGCCGCTGGCTGGGGGGTACCGGGGGGGTCCTTTGCCCATGGCCGGCACTGGGAAGGGAAGGGTGGCAGCACAACCACATGGGTCCTGCAGCCCCATGAGCGGCGCTGGGAGAGCAAGGGGGCAACGTGGCGGCCCCCGGTGCTTCGGGGTCCTATAATAAGGATACCAGGTGGTTTAGGAGAAACTAACGGTTTGTAAATCTAAGAGAGGAGGGTCATTCCCTCTGCCTGTGGTGAGTGGTGAGGAGGTGGCTTCGTGCTCTGAGGTAGCAGCGTTCCTGCCTGGCAATCGCTGCAGAGAGCCTGGTCATGGGATGGGAAGGAGAAGGAAGGAGCTCGTGTAGCCCTTGCAGCCAGCACTGCTCTGTCCGCTGAGCCCTGCAGGCAGCTCCATCATCACCTGGGCAAAGACACTGGAGTGACTGTTGGAGCTCTACCTGCGTGTTGCCCATGCCCAGAACAGGGCAGGCGCAGAAGCCTTGGTGGATCCACTGCTGTCTCTGTGTTGCTGCCTGCTCCCGCGCGTGGCGGCGGGCTTGGCTCCTGCTGGAATTGCAGGGTTGGATCCCGCGGGATGGCTCCGGGAGCAGGCGCTGGAGCCGCGCAGTGCCGGGGCGCAGATTGTGCCCGTGCTCAGCCACGTGTTCCTGACGTTGGCCCATACAAAGCTCTGCTCTTGGTCTCCACTTGCTCTGTTCTGCCTCCCGCTCGGCCCTTGATCCTTCAGCAGGGGGTTTCCCTCCAACGACAGCCCAAGGCGGGTGGTGGACGTGGACACGTCGCGATGCCCTGCGGTCTCCTGCACGCCAGGAGCAGGGTGCAGTCCTCCCGGTGCCCCAGGCTGTGGCGGCAGCCATACCATTATATTTGCTATACATTAGCTACATTAGCTATACATTAGCTACGCCTGGTATCACGCGGTGCGAGCTCCCCGCTCCCCCCGCCGCAGACAGCTGGCAGCGGCCGTGGCACGTGCTGAAGTTCCTGCCCGTGCCAGAGGAAAGGAGCGGGGATGGGACGTGAAGCTGCTCAGCTGGGAGAACAAACACTCTAAAAGCCAAAGGCGTTGGAAGGAGCCGCTTTCCGGAGGGCAGGGTGCGGCGTTAGGCACCTCACCTCGCTAAACACACCGAGCGTTGCTGTGTTTACCCTCCAACTGCTTCCACGCAGCTTCGCCTCTTGCTCTGCAGCCTCGTGAGGTGGTGCAAATAACTCTCAGTGTGAATAACTCTCTGGAGCCCGTCCCAGCGCTCGGATTGGCGCGGCCGTTCCGCACTGCGGGAGCTTTCAGGCACAGAGAGCCCTTCAGGGAGCCCGCAGCAGCCCTTGCCTGGGCCGAGGGGCACTAGCGGCCCTGGCTGCGCCTCGGTGCTGTGCGGCAGCATCGTGGGGTCCCCAGCGCCCGGAGAACCCTCCTCCCAAACCCCCGTGGCCAGGGGTGAGTGACTCACCTGCCCTCGGCTCCGCACTCGGAAGCGGCCTCTTCCCAGATAACTTTCCCGTGAAGTCCTAGGAGATGTTGCCCAGGGCTAGGGCAATGATCTATAGTGATGCAGCCGCCAGGGAGCAGAGCCCTGCCCATACCTTATCTCTCTCCAGTCTCACCTCTTATCTCTGGAGCGGGGCAAGCTCCAGGGAGCTCCTCTGCCTAGCGTGTCCCATCCCGGCAGGGCCATGTGTGTCCAGGAAGCCTAAAGATCCAGGTTCTGCTTATGGTGCCTGCAACAGCATCGCTGCGACTCTTCCCTTACTTTCTGTAAATAAAGGGTTAATAACGGTTGGATGTTGAAAAGAGGGTTAATGTTGACACCTGAAGGGTTTTGCAACTCCCTTCCTGAAGTCAGAGGAGTCCTTGCGGGATGAGTTTGGTTCTGTTTGGTGTGTGCGTGTGTTCATGCTCTGTCCTGGGCAGAAGGAGCAAGGAGACTCATCACAGATAAATGGTGGATGAATTTCATATATAGGGCTGCAAGGAGGAGCCACTGTCCCTCAGAAGGATGCTGTGGTGACCAACCTTTGAGGAGGGGCTACTTATAGAAAATTAGGAGGCTTTCCCTGAAGACCGGAGCAAAACCAGCTTTGACTTGCACGGGGAGGTGCATCCAGCCTCTCTGTTGCTGTGTCTCCGATGTGGCTGAGGAGATGGGTGCTCTGACACGAGGTGGCATGAGGCTACAGCATCACTAAGTAGAATGGCAGGGAAGCTCTCCGTGTGCCAGACACCTCTGCAGATGGATGCCACATCCTCAAAGAACAGAGGAGAAAGCAGAGCAGCTCCTGCCATTTGCAAAGAAGCAAAATTTCTAAGGCAAGGTAATACCTTAAAGCAAGTGATGTGTTTCAAGAAATGAGTGAGACCTATTTGAAGCTGCATGTGTCTGAAAATGTGTCTTTCCCAGGTGTGTTGGCTGATACCAGTTCTCAAAAAGCCAGTGTTCAGCTGAAAAGGCCTTGGCAAATGGAGTTGGTGCCTGTGGAACCGGGCCGGCACGGCGCAGGGCCGCGGCTGAGACCCTTAGAACCTCTCCCGCTGCCCTGTGACTCGCTGCTAATTGGCCCCTTGTTCCTTTGCTTCCTTCAAGGTGCTCGGAATGTCAGGATCCCCTCACTAACTGGTACTATGAGAAGGACGGGAAGCTCTACTGCCACAAGGACTATTGGAGCAAGTTTGGGGAATCTTGCCACGGCTGCTCGCTGCTCATGACTGGACCCGTGATGGTAAAAACTCTGGCCTGCCTCTCCCTGCCTGGGAGGTCTCCTGGCTATCCAGATAACCAGATAGACTCGCAGTAACGTTCTACTCGCTGCTTAGCTTTTGTGTTAGAGATGAAAACTTAGCCTTCCTTGGCCCGTTCAGAATAGGTACATACCTCCTAAAGAAGGAAGTTAAAAGGGAATAACCTGAACACAACAGTGTTCTGGGTACTGTTCTCAGTACTGAGTTCTGTTCTCAGTACTGAGCATGGCCAATTTCTTATTGCCTGGGGAATAAAAGTATCTGAATTTGTGTATTGTCTGTATAGAGAAAAAAACTTTCAACTTTACTATTCATTGCTGTGCCAAGAGCAACTGGACAGGAAGGTTTAATATCTTGGACAGAACAGGAAGGTTAATATCTTGTTGAGCAGGTTCAGGAAGGGTAGAATGGGCTAATGCTGCTCTCTAGTAAAAAACTACTTCTTGATCTTGATCTGGATGAACATGTTAATGGGAGTTAATGGCCTCCTAAGCTGCTTTTCTTTCTGTGTGTGTAGGTGGCAGGAGAATACAAGTATCATCCCGAGTGCTTTGCTTGTATGAGCTGCAAAGTGATCATTGAAGATGGGGACACTTACGCCCTGGTGCAACATTCCAGTCTCTACTGGTAAGATTCAGCTCGTATTTCATCCCTGAAAACCTGTCCTGTGCCTGGCTGTTTATGACCCACATTCCCTGATCTGCTCTAGGGATCAGGGAATGTCTAATCTGGCTCATGTCTGTCTAATACTGCAGTGGGGAGCTCTAGGAAGCTCCCTTTTGCCAGAGCTGCCCCTTGAGGCTTAGGATCAAAAAGAGAACTTTGGATGTGTGGGATTGGCGGGGAGAGATGGGACGCTGCCACGGTGACTTTCTTTGCTGCTTTTAGTGGAAAATGCCATAACCAGATTGTGCTGACGCCGATGATAGAAAAACACTCGACGGAGTCCCTGCGCGAGCAGCTGCCCTACACGCTGACCCTCATCTCCATGCCGGCCGCCACCGACGGCAAGAGGGGCTTCTCCGTGTCCGTTGAAGGCGGCTGCTCCAGCTACGCCACCGGCGTCCAGGTGAAAGAGTGAGTAAGACAGGGACAGGGCCGCCTGCCTCTGTGGGGGGAGCTGGGGAGCTTCCCCTGCTGCTGCTGCCCCGCCAGCTGCTTGCGCTGCTCTGAGAACCTCTCTTGGCGCACGCAGAAGCAGAGAGCCATCCGTGCTTGGTTGTGGTGACTTTGGATAGGAGCCCTTTTTCCTCCGTAATGTCTCCAGTGCACGTGCAGCATTTGGGGAACTGTAGTGAATTAGCAATTTTTGCCCTTGGGCAAATGAAGAGCCCCCCGCGAGGCCGCTCAGACCTAACCACTTGCTCTGACAGTAGCTTGCTGTCTTGGTCGCTTTGCTTTGCTTTATTTCCAAATACCAAGGGAAGCACCAGAGATCAAATGGTCTTTGAGAAAACAGGCTAAGCTGACCCCCCTTCTTCCCCTTTTTGCCCCCTTTCTCCCATGTTTAGAGTTAATAGGATGCACATCAGCCCGGATGTCCGAAACGCCATCCACCCTGCGGATCGTATCCTGGAGATTAATGGAGCTCCTATTCGTACGTTACAGGTTGAGGAGGTGGGTAGAACTCTGTCCTGAAGCATCCTCTCACCTGCCTCTGTACAACCTTTCTGTCTCTTGGCACTGTTCCCTCACCCTGCATACAGTGTCTGTGCATGGATTTGTAGTATTTGTTTATTCCCACTGCCCGTGTGAAGATTCCTTCCAGTGGAGGAGGGAAATATAGCAGATGGAAAGGCAGCTGGGATGCAGTTCTGAATTCACGGCCTTCAAAGGTGAAGGGAAGTGATAAGGAAAGTGCAGAGCTCTGACAACTGAGAACAGAGGGGCAGTGAACACTATCTTTGTGTTGCCAGCAAAGTTTGCTGCTTTAATCCCTTTAGAGGCAGCTATGAATATGCCGAGCTGATGATAGGGAGGAATTTCACATTGCAAAAATATATATTTGGTGTCTGCATTTACATGCAAGTCCTTTAAATAGATAGCAAGAGATGTGGTGGTGGTATAAGGAAATCACTATTGCCTTCACTACATAAGGTTTAATTTTCTGTTGGTATTGCAAATGTGGATGTGAGGAGCACAAGAGATGTCTCTCAGATAAATCTCTGTGTAGCTTAATGATGCTTTTGCACAGTTGTTTTTCCAAGGGCTGTTCAGCATGGAAATTCGTGTAGGTTTGGCCACTTCTCAGAAAAGAAATGGTTTGGTCTCTTGTAGCTGACCAGAACAGAAGATCTGGAGAGGATGATGAACTTCTGTGTAGCTAGCTTGACTTGTCTGGTAGACAGCTGTGATGTGTGCAGCTAAACCACAACTATGGGGTGATCTCACTCAACTTGCTGCTCTGAATCCCAAGGGGCATTCTACTGCGTCTCCTACCTCTTGTCATTCGTGTTCCTCCCATTTGCTATCGTCCTGTCCTTGGGTTTGATTTCAGGTGGAGGACTTGATTCGCAAGACAAGCCAGACGCTGCAGCTGCTGATAGAGCACGACCCTGTCTCGCAACGCTTAGACAGACTCCGTTTGGACTCCCGCCTGCCCACCCACATAAAGTCTCCCATCTCCCCCCGCTCCCTCTCCCCGCTGGATATCAAGGAGAATCTGGAAGGAACGCTCCGCCGACGCTCCCTCAGGTGGGTTTGGGAGCGCTGCCTCTGACCTAGCCTGGCTTGGCCCTATGCTACCTGCCTAGGCTGCCCTGGGCCCTGTGATTGCAAGTAACTGCAGAGGCGTGACTCTAATCTGTGGTATAAAGCACTGGCAGAGAGGTGGAGAGCTCATGGTCCTGCTCTTGTCGTGTATGCTCCCCATTCCCTTCCAGGCTGGCCATCTCTCCTTACTGAAAGTAAGGACCTCTACTTCTAAGCTAGAAAAGCTGTTTAGGTTTATAGTCAGAAAACTTGGAGGTTGGATACTTACTGTCATTAGTGGCTGGGGAGAGGTGTCCCCCTTATGGGAGCATGACTGAGAGCTGGGATTTCAGCTTTGGGAAAAAGTTTGTCTTCTTACATCAGGGTCCTCAGCGGCTCATTCAGTCATTTCAGAGTATTTTATTTTTTTCTTCTGAGCTGCCTTTTCACAGCTTCTTCCTTCTCCAGAACTCTACCCCTCACTAATAGAGCAGAAAATGTGCTGCTGTTAGGCAGCTCCAACTTGGAAGCTGCTAGGGATTTGTCAGGAGCTTCCATGGTGCTGGGAGGGTGTCTGGCTTTTGAGATATGAAGAACACTGAAGCATCTCTGGAACCCAGACCCTTAGCAGCTAATGATAATATACATTGAACCAAAAGCTCCCTAGCAGCTTCCCTGATCTTCCTGTCTCCTTTTGTTTTCTAGGCGAAGTAACAGCATTTCGAAGTCTCCTGGCCCCAGTTCCCCCAAGGAACCTCTCCTGCTGAGCCGGGATATCAGTCGCTCTGAATCCCTACGTTCCACCTCTAGCTGCTCACAGCAGATCTTCCGGCCCTGCGACCTGATTCATGGCGAAGTACTAGGAAAAGGCTTTTTTGGGCAAGCGATCAAGGTAAGGGAGCTCCCCAAACATTAACCATGTCACCAGTATTTGTGCATCACAGGAAGCTTTCCTGCTGTCTCTGTCATTTCATACTTGCCCTACTGATAGTGATCAGTTTGGGAACTCACTTGGCCCACTTAGCGAGATCAGTTTCTCTGCCTTGTTCCCTCTCTCTGTCCGTAGATGGATTTGACTGTCCCTTTTGAATGCCAGCTTTGCCCATGCACACCAGTCTCCTGGGTTAGATTTAGAGCTCCAGAGTACCTGTGTCGCAGCCACCAGCCAGATCAGGTTGGGGTAATGGGAAACTTGCTTTTACAAGACTCATTCTTAGGAAGAGGTGCACTCAGTTCCTCAGTTCAGCACCTTTCCCTGCCTAAAGGGATCTGTCAGTATGCTGGTAGCTGTCAGGGTTGCATGACTCAGAATCAAAATCACCATTAATAGCAGTTCTTCTGTCTTGTATTTAAACTCTGTGGTCTTGAGTGAGGGTGCTTCAGGAGCTCTTATCTGGCGATCTCTAATAGCACCAGGGAGCAGCCTCCTCTGCCTCACAAAGGTGGTGTGAGCTCCTCTCCTTGCTGCTTGCCATGCTATGGGACTTCGGGAGTCCAGCCACCATGTCCATCTCATGCTTCCATGAGAGCTGGGGAGACAGGACTACACACCCGATGCTTTTGGTCTATACTAATGAGCATATTTCTCTTCTCCTCTGCTCGTAGAGAAATAGCAGGTCCAGGTAAGCAGAAACTTCACTCTGTCGCATGTTTTGTCATCTGTGCTCACACAGTTAATGGCACAAAGGCATTTCTTTTCCGCTCAAATTGCCTGATCACCCTCCTGTTCTGGCGCATGCTCCAGGGGTTAAAATCCCCTTCTTGCCATTCAGCCATGGCACTTACTTCAGTTTTGCTGGTACGTCAGCTTAAACATTACACTCAGCCTTGTCTTGTCTTTTTACTTCCCTTTATCCTTGGGTATTAGATGTCCCTGGCTTCCATGTTGCTGAAACGTGTAGTGTTCCCTGGCTGGCTGTTTAAATTTGGATGCTTCATTCCAGACAGGAGCAGAAGAATGTGATACTCCTGCTACTCTTATTATTCTGCCATTCCATGCGTCGATATTGCACCTTGCTCAGTCCACTGGTTCCAAAGAGTGCTACGTGTGCCCCGGGAGTTGCAAAGCTCACCAGATTCCTAAACACTGTAACTCAGCCCTGTGTTCTCAGTTGCAGATCTGGAGGTTTTCTGGAAGGCTTTTTATTTTAGAGGGCAAAAATAAAGAACAGCTTTCCTGAACTTCAGATTGAATGTTTTCTGATGCAACAAGTTTTGTGTCTGGTCAGAATAATTCCCTTCTGTTCCATTTCAGAGAGAAAGGTGCTTATTTAATTACCCAATTATCCAGGTAGACTGAGCTGTCCAAGCTAAACAAATGAAGGAGAAACCCTCATCAGAATTTGATCCCTTTACCTTGCTTCCCTGGGGTGTGGGAGTGAGGAGCGTTAAAAGAAGCTTCCAGAACACAGGAAGATGCCAGGAATTCTGTGGATAAGGGCGAACAGTTCTTGAGGAACTAGAAATGCTTTCATGCTTAAGAGCTAGAAAGTATATGATAGCAAGACCAAAGATGTTTATGGTGGATTCCTGTGTGTTGTCCACCATTCTGAGACCTTCCTTGCAGGTAGCAAAATACTCCCAAGGAGCATGGGAAGACAATGGAATAGCCTTAACTGAATAGCCAGTGTCCTGGCTCAGCTTGCATGAGAGTCAACTTATCAGAAACTAATGGGCTTCAGAATCCCCAAGGCATGTGGTTCTGGGTTGTTTGTTTTGATTTTTTGATGCAAATGAACGTTTTGATGCAAATGAACCTTTGCTAATACAGATCATAACTGTTGAGCAGCGTGTACAAAACACGAGCATCATGCTGAGCAAACCCTTCCTACAGGGAATCTCGAAGCTTGTATGAGTTTGCAAGGAACTAATGCCTTCAGAGACTTCAAGGGCTTGTGTGCCTGCTCAGCCCTGTGCTGCCTAAAAGAGAGCCTCCAGCTCTGGTCCTTGGGATGCTGCTACCGCCTGGTATGACTTTGTCAGCTTTAGGTAGTCTTTATCTCACTTACAGATTCTTTGCTAAATTCTGAAAGAAGAAATTTTATGTTGCATTCTGCAGCTCCCTGAGATCTGAGTTTTCTCCCATCTACATCCCTCTCTGGGTGGAGGGAGATGTTACCCTGTTTTTTAGAAACATATTACCCATAGCGTTAGAGCTATATGTTTGAGCTCTTCCCTGTATTTGTGGTCTCTTTCCGCCAGGTGACTCACAAAGCAACAGGGAAGGTGATGGTGATGAAGGAGCTGATTCGCTGTGATGAGGAAACACAGAAGACTTTCTTAACAGAGGTAAGAGCAAGATTTTAAGATGTTTCTAGTTAATAGTGTAGTATTACTTTCTTCCCTCTCCTCTCCGGTGGGAGAGTGTTGATGCCAGCACCCTGGCAGGAATCAGATAGTGAGGGGGGAGCCGTCACACTGGGAAAAGCCTGACTCTAGCTGAATGTTTGCTGCAGCGAAATGTGACTCATCTCAACTGAGCAGCAGACATGACATCAGCTCCCAGTTCATTAATTTTTCAATGATAAAAAGCATTCTGAGTCTAAGGCAAATTAAGCTCTGTGAATATATGCAGGATTTATCCCTTGAGCCTTGTGCACAAATACAAATGGTGAAGGCTGATGTCCATATGATGTTTAAGACTCCTGCTGTAATTAAGCTAAACCCTTTTCTTGGTGAAAAGAACCAAAACCACTTACCATGGTGAGTGAGGTCAGACTTAGCGTAGAGGGATCTCTAAGCACCTAGTACTGCTCTTCTGACTCTGATGCATGCAGTATGGAGCAGCTAGCTAGCCTGGACAGCAATTGTATTTTGAAAGCTGGCCAAAACTAAGGGATGTCTCCTTTAAAGGCTAAGATTAGACTAATCACACAGTATGAAAATGAAGAGGCAACAGATAGTTGACAGCCTTAAGGTTGAGGTTTGAGTGTGATACCTGGAGGAGGTGACTTCCAGACTTGGGTGCTCTCCTCGGTACGAATATCACCCCAGAAGATCTGTCAGGGCTTGCCCCACTCTCCTTGGGGCTGAGATATCTCTGCCTTCTAGGTGAAGGTGATGCGCAGCTTGGATCACCCCAACGTGCTCAAGTTCATCGGCGTGCTCTACAAGGACAAGAAGCTGAATCTCCTCACCGAGTACATCGAGGGGGGCACCCTCAAGGACTTCCTCCGCAATGCGGTGAGCGTGGGTCAAAAGGGTCTTTGCTAGACCTCTACAGCCTGTGGGCTGAAGTTGTCACATGTGGTCGTGTCTACCGGCTGCTATTTGTTGCTAGTCTTCTCCTGTGTGGGACTTCATGGAAAAGCTTCCCCTAGCTATAGCAGGCCTGGAGCTTGGAAGTGCTGCCCTTTGGGGCTGCGCCCTCTCTCTCTGCCTGCTCTAAGTGTCTGCTGAGAAGCAATAGCTGTCACCATCTGGCTGGTTAGACGCTCCCTGACTGTTGAGGACTTGTCTTTCAGGACCCATTTCCCTGGCAGCAGAAGGTCAGCTTTGCCAAAGGAATTGCCTCTGGAATGGTGAGTCAGAGGGACCTTTCCACCACAGACCAACTCTCCAGGGCCAGGCTGGCTGCTTAGCAGGGCGCTGGGTGCGGGGCTGTGGGTGTTGCTTGACCACCAGGAGCTGGCTTTGTGCTGAGGGCTGTAAATGTAAAGGTGTTTGTCTGGGGCCCCCTGACGCTGACCTCTCTCTCTCTTCCAGGCCTATTTGCACTCCATGTGCATCATTCACAGAGACCTGAATTCACACAATTGCCTAATCAAGCTGGTGAGCTATACATCTCTTCCCCACAGCATGTTGTTCCTTCCTCATCCTCTTCCTTACCTGATTTTCTCCCCATGATGCTCAATTTGAAGCCCTCTCTTGTCAGGATGTGCAACTCATATCAGGGCACCTTGAACTACAGAGCTTCGACTTCACATAAGATACTCCAATTTGTTCAAGTTTTCACTGTGTCTTCACGCTGCTCTCTCAAGTTCTCTCCTGTGGTAGCATCTCCTGTTAACAATCATATTATGAGAATTCAATCAGTTTTATTCCTTATCTCAACTATGAAACATTCTCTACAATAGATTCTGTTCGTTTAACCACTCGTTGACTTTTTTTTACTGCCGCTTAGGATTTACAAGTGTGGGTGCGTGCTCCTTTTCTAAAGTGCTAGGTCACAAGATCTTTGTGTAATTTCATTTCCTCAAGCCCTGCTCCTGGTCACTTAGCTGGAATATGAGATTGGTGTCTAGGCTTCAGCTGACCCACCTCAAAGTTTCTGTTCATTTATGACCAGGTAGAACAGGAAAGTCTGAAAAGAAAAGTCTGCACTTGCTTTGGCAAGTGTAGCCAAGTGAATGAGATTAGTGTTGATGACTATACAGGACGAAATTGGGCCATGGAGAGAGGAAATGACAAGTCGGGGCTGTGAATTGGGTGTCCTACACCTGTCCAGGTGACTTGCTGTGCTCATCTGGCTGCAGGAAACGCTGCAAGCAGCCGTCCTAGTGTAGTTGGTAGCGAACAGGAATTACAGCCTTTTGCTCCCGAGAGGAACGAATAGCTTATACTAAATCCCCCATGTAGGACAAGACGGTGGTGGTGGCTGACTTCGGCCTGTCCCGGCTGATTGTGGAGGAGAGGAAGAAGCCCACCTTGGAGAAGCCTTCCGCCAAGAAGCGAACGCTGCGCAAGAGCGACAGGAAGAAACGCTACACGGTGGTTGGGAACCCGTACTGGATGGCCCCGGAGATGCTGAACGGTGAGATACTGAGGCCACGTGCAGACGAGGAGCCGGCCTGTGGCAAGGTATAGGGATGACAGGATTACTGAGAGCTCCTGTGTCTTAGTAACAGTCAAACCTATTAGTGCGTGTGGTTTTCGACCTGCTAAGATGTGAGCTTATTTGTACGCAGAGGTGCTGCAGCTGCACTTGCTCTTGCTGTTCCTGCCCTGGAAAGGCTTTGAACCAGCAGAGGGGATCTCCCTAGCAGGCAGCAGTAGCCCTAGACTTGCTATGGCCTAGGTAGCCATAAACTTGGTATGCTCCGGGGAAGAAGAGGCCTGAAAAAAGACTGAACCTGAAATCAATTTCTGATCAATAGCTTTGTGCTATATGACAGCCCTCTGAGAAGCAGGAAGTTCTTGAACGCAGGGTGAGGCTTTCGTGTGCTGCTGTGGAGGTGCAGGAGAAGCCCTCTGCTACCAGGCTTGCTGGAGCCTCAGGTTCAGGGGCCTCTCAGGGCCCTGGAAATCTGTTTCGGGCACATGACAGTCAATGCATAAAGGATGACCCATGTCCCTTGGGCAGAAGTGCCCCTGCAGAAGTTGAGTTAAGGGCAAAATGTAACGGGCACAGTTTCCTCCTAACAAACAGGCTTTCTGACAAGTTGGGCTGGCTGTGACATTGCCTAACTCATTAGACACAGTCCACCTGGGAAGGGAGGCCATGGATCTTCCCCCCTGTTTTCAGCCCTTCTCTGCCTGCTGCTCGACTCCCCTTCTCTCCAGGCCCTGCTGGAGTCTGAGCAGGCTCAGCCCTGGCATTTTTCAGGAGGGCAAGCGAGCAGGCCAACATCCCCCCCAAGCAGGGCTGCTCTGTGCAACTCTCTGTTATTTCGGGCTCGGCTGGGCAGGGAGGAGTGTCTGTGAGCGGAGAGCAGCCTGCAGGAGCTGTCTGCCCTCCCGCATCCCAAGTGCTGCTGGTGTGTAATTTATTACCTCTGCAGTCACTGCAGCAGGGCCTGGGCACTCGCTGACTGCCAGGGAGGCTGAAAGCTTCCAGGGCTCTGTAGGGAGGCACCAGAACAGCAATCAGTGAGACTGGGCACAAGCTTTCCCGTGCTGTCTTTACAATTTGCTCAAACCTCTAGCATGTGGAGCCTTCCTATGCAGAAGTAAGAGCAGGTTTAAATAAGAGAGTGTGTGGAGGAAGGCGTAGTTGCACTCATGCAGCCAGCCCAGATGGGAGCCCTGCGCAGTCTGCCCTTCATAGGGCCCTCAGGAGAACAGGGTTAGTTGAGCTTCAGAGGCCAAGCCTGAAACAATGCTGGCAGCTCCTGGAATAGCTGGAGGGGGAACTGTCTCTGAGCTGCATTTCATATGTTCCTGCAGGCCAGAGCTATGATGAGACCGTGGATATCTTCTCATTTGGGATTGTGCTCTGCGAGGTAAGGTCACGATGGGGTCTCTGTGCTCTTCCTCCCCATTGTCTCCTCTGCTCTGCGCTGAATCTGGGTGCACAGGCTGTGACTGAGCAGCTCAGTGAGTGACACTGCAGTGCAAACAAGCCCCTCACGGAAGATACCTGTCCTGTAACCTCTTGGCTCCTGGATTGAAAGAAGAAAGTTCCTCCTGAACTGAAAGAAGCTGCAAAGAAGTGCAGCAGGTTCTGACTGAGCCCACATGTCCATTTTACCAGAGGAGCTGTAGTTGTTGTTCTCTAAAACTTGAATTGTTTTTTGTCTTGTTTTTACTCTGTTGCCTCAGTAAAAGAGCAATCTGCTGTGCAGTTACCTCAGCAGATTCAGAGTCTCCATCCTCAGTGGCAGTTGATCTCAGAGAAGCTGAAATCTCTGCAGGTTGATTAATGAAGCTTTCACCCTGAAGTCTGTAGGCTTAGGATATCTCTGAGCTGATTCACCATCTTATTGCTGTATCAGGCTGCTTTGTCTACAGAGCAGAGGGCACCCCACCCTTCCTCTGCATTTCTACAGTTGGGTATTCCTTCTAAAATGAAAATACCTTGTGGTTTTTAAGGTTGCTATGTGTGCAGATAACAGCAGTTTCAGGAATGTGAGGGGAGACCAGCATGGTTTCTTCCTCCATGCTTGGATGAAGTATAAACCCTTGTGGCCTCATCTGGAGCTCTCTTTACGCTGGGCTGTCCTCTCGGAGAATGTTGTGGTCGAGAGTGACGGATTTGGGAACTTGAAAAATCTGCATGATAGATTCAAACAATTGCTTCATTTAGAAGAAAGACAGAGGTGGTGGCAGATAAGCATTTCCCTTGTCCCCAAAATAAAGATGCTAAAAAAAGCAGCAGCATTCTCAAAACAGATAAGGGAGTAACGCTGCCAAGATACCTACTGGGTGTTGCACTGCCTAGTTACAGGGCCTGGTTGTCCTGCTGAGTTATTGGCTTAGGAAAGGCAGGGTGTTTATAAATAAGAACACCCTTTTCGTGATACCTGATGAGGCTTTAAACCTGATACCTTTCTGCATATGAGAGGCTGTAGTAACGCTGACCTTCGGGTGCAAATTGCCCTATAGCTGCTGCTGAGGGTTCCTTTCCTCTTACTGCCCCTTGTGTCTGGCAGTTGCTTCTGGGTTGTTCCTAGTGGCACCTCGTGCCGGTGGTGGCGGCTGCACCTCAGTGCTGGGCATATTGAGCACTGGGACTTCCTGGGTGCTGCTCAGGCTCTGTGTGTTCCACCCATCCTCTTCCCTCTGCTGGCTCTGCACCCTTGAGCTGGGCCCCTCCACAACAGCAGCCGTGTTGCAAAAAATTCACATGAAATTTGTCTGTGTTTCTGTGCCTTGCTTGCTCCATTGGGCAACTGTCCCCCTAGACAGGAGGCCCTCATGCAATGCCAGAGTTTCTGCTCTTTCTCTTTTGCCCTAATACATTGAAGAAGCTCCTGCCTGATGCTGGGGTGTCCTGTTTGTAACACTCTGACCTGTTGTGCATTAGCATCCCTCTCTTCTCCCTCCAGATCATAGGCCAGGTGTATGCTGATCCGGACTGCCTCCCCCGCACACTGGATTTTGGCCTTAATGTCAAGTTGTTCTGGGAGAAGTTTGTTCCTGCTGACTGTCCTCCAGCCTTCTTCCCTCTGGCTGCCATTTGCTGCAGGCTGGAACCAGAAAGCAGGTGGGTTTGAGAGCAGGATTCTCTGTGAACCTGGGGGACGTGTCCTTAGTCCCTGGTGACAGGGTTGCTCAGCACAGAGGGTGGTAGAGGGGTGTATTCCTGCCTCCTATGGGAATGCTGCTGCCTGGGAAGCTTCCATGGGAAGGGAGGCTAAGGACTCCTGAGCTCAGGAGGGACTGAGATGGAGATGTAAAGAGGAAGTGACTGTTTAGTTGCTCATGTGTGAAAAGTCCGGGTAGTTCTTGGCAGCCTGTGTGAAATGCAAATATGTCACACGTGGTTTCAGGTGTGAAACTTGTAGCTTGAAAACAGGTCTGATGCCAAATGAGCTCAGAAGGGGCTGGAGCTCCCTGGTCAACACCTGTAAAAAAACCCAATAACCCCAGATAGATGCAATCCATGCAGCCTCTGAAGGAAATGGGGAAGGATCATGTCCCAGCTCACAACTCTCCGCAAGAGGCAGTGATCTGCACAGATTCCTGGCCCAGCTGTTGCAATTGCTGTTCTTGCTCATCCATGCACCTATCTCCTCATTTTTCCTTCTAGACCCACGTTTTCCAAGCTGGAAGATTGCTTCGAAGCGCTCTCTCTCTTCCTGGGAGAACTGGCTATCCCCCTGCCATCCGAGCTGGAAGAGCTGGACCACAATGTGAGTGTGCAGTATGGACTGAGCCGCGACAAACTACCTGAGAACGCAACCTAGCCCGTCCGCGCTGCGGCCCGCGCCGAGCGGCAGGGAGGGAGCTACTCCAGCCATTCCAGGGCATTAGCCGGCACCGTGCTGCGCGTTCGCTGCGCCACCTCTCCCCCCTACATCCCACACACCCGCCCCTCCTCTCGGATCTCCTGTTTCCCTGTGGATTTGTGGTGTGTTTCAGAAGAGAAGAGGGCTGTTTCCTGCCAACTGCGCCTAGGAAAGCTGCTCAACACTATTTTTCTGGCTGGAGAAATGTGTTTCTCTAGCCCCTTTCAGGCTTCTTTACTGTGGTGCCTTAGAACTTGGCTGCAAGCTGTGAAGCCGTCCTGGCCTCTTGCCAGGGAGGGAATTGCCTTAGGAGACTCCTGGTAGAGACCAGCACTTCTGGAACTGCCTCTCCCAGACCGACCACTCTGCTCAGAAGGCTGGGGACACCAGGCATCCAGCAGAAGGCCCCACCAGGACAGTGTACACAGTCATGAGCTTGTTTTCCAGAACTGCCCATTGAGATTTGGGCCTCTGCTGTGTGTGCCTGGGGAGGGAGTGAAGGACCCCAGGAACTGGGCAACTCTCCTGAAACATCTTGTCTCTGGAGAAGCGTGTATGAATTTTTCCTTTTTTTTTCTTTTTTTTTTCTTTTTTGTTTTTTTCTTTCTCTATCTTTGAATACCTCGAAAAGCCTTTCCAGAAACACTAAGGTTGAGCTCTGCTTGCCCCTCCTGATGATGGTGACCAAGGCAGGCAACAAATGAGCCACTTAAACATCTTCATATGCGGAGCCTGCCCAGTGAGTCAGCCTGCCCAAGGACCTTAATGCAGATGAGAGGATTTGAACCTGAATATGTGGAACTGCACTGGTTGCAAGTCCCCCAAAGAGCTAAGGCTGCTGCAGCCCTTGGCCTGTGGAGATGAGGTGACCAAAGTGCTGAAGGTGCTGTTCAGAAATCTGAAAAATCTCCCTTGAGGTTGGAAATAGCTCAGACTTCACATGTGCGTGCTGATAAAGGGGCATGTACCCAAGGCTACTGCAAGGATGGACTTGCTGGTGAACAGGAAAGAACTGGATATTGTCCCATTCTCCTGGGAGTGGCAGCTACAGAACTAATATTTCAGTTGCCATTACCTCATCCTTCCCTGCAGGCTGGGTGAGTTACTGCCTTTGAAGGTCCCTTGGTGCAGCTGCTGCCGCAGCACCTGAGCTGATTCTTCAAGCAGAAACTTTCCTCGGGGTCGTGCCCTGCTTTGGGGGAGAAGAAAGGGGTGGGAATCAGCAGGGGTGTTGCCTTCCAGCACTCAGCAGCCCCTGTCCTGGGGGAGGAGGACAAATAAACTGCTGCTGCTGCTGAAGTAGCACATGGGGTTGGCAGAACCGAACAAAAAGCTGGCTCAAGTCCTGCTCTTAAGTTCCACAAACCTCGTAGTTTAACTGGATTTTGTGTGCTCCTTTCCTGCCCTCCCCCACAATTCCATATGGAATGGTGGGGAATGGGTGTCACGTCTTAGCTGTTAAACTTTGATTTCTTCCCCTATTCTCTATGGAATGGTGGGGAATGGGTGTCACGTCTTAGCTGTTACTTTGATTTCTTCCCCCTACCCGTGAATTTAAAGTACTGTGTAAAATGACATGGGCTCAGCCCTCACCTGACAACAGGTGTGTGTGTGTGTGAGGGGGGTGTTTTTAGTTTGTGTAGTGGTGTTTTAGCAACACTGAGGACTTCTTGTGCTGTGAGTCAGGAAGAAGCCTCGCTAAACTGGGTCCAGTGGACTCAGTATTATTATAGGACTTGCCCTGTCTTTCCCCCTCCCAGGCTGGTTTGTGAGGGGGAGAGTCCTGGGTGATGTGTAGGTGGGGTTTATGAACTGTGATTTGCACAGACAGCTCCATGTTCTAACTAAATTAAAAGCAATAAACATGCTCTGGAAAGAGGTGTGTGTTATCTTTGTGGTATTTAGGGCAGGAAGTTGTCGCTTTCTTGGGGTTTCTAGTCCTGCTGCAGAACAGTAACATCGGAACTACAGAGCACTGATATGATCCCAGAACTCACTTTTTAAAGCCCCGTGACTGCTACCTTTACAGGACTGCACAGCAGCTTTGTAGCACAGAGGCTGTGCGAATGCTCTGCAGCCATCTTAACCTGGAGGAGGGGAAAGGGAAGAAGCTGTTAAGAAAATTAAAGTTAAGAGCAGGCTGCAGCCTAAGTTTATCTGTGGCCCAGTTATGTACCCCTTCTGAGGCAGGGGTAAGAATACAGCCCAGTTTTGGTAACTGCCCTCTCCACAGATGGAGTTAAGGTGCCTTTGTTGATGCCAGGACTGAAGGCAGACGCTGGCTCTCTCAGTGCCTCCTGTAAGCTGCTGTGCTCTGGGACCCTGCATCCCTGAAGGGGCAGAGCTGCTGCAGAGAGACACCAAAGCAGCACGGAGGCACCAGCACACAAAGTTGTGTGGGGCCACAACTGAGCCCTTCTTCCCGGGGGCTGCATCCCCACAGCTGCTTGCCAGGCCTAAGGCAGCTGCTGCCTCCAGGGGCACAACCCCCTGGCCCCTTGTCCATGGAGGTCCTGCTGTTTGTAAGGATTTACCTCTGCACCGGGTGAGCTGAAGTAGCATCTTCCCTGCTCTTTGAAGTCTGCACCAAGTGAAAGGGTGGTGCTCCGCAGGCAGGAACGCACAGATGAGCCACAGCCCATGCAGGTGTCCACACAGCGTTTTTCTTTTAAGCTTTAATACAAGGTAGCATAATCTGCACCTTCTCATTATGAGGTATTTAAAACATTTTACAAAGAAATGGTATTCAAAGGCATTTAAAAATAAAATGTTTCCCTTTTCTGAATCAAACACTGACACTAAAACCCCTACTGCCAAGTGCTATTCCCTCAGTTATACAGCAAAGGGCTAAAAAATTTACTTGAATGGCTTGAATCCCCTGAAATGGGGACGGATGTTTCCCTGAACTGGCCTTGCCTCGGTGCCCGTTGGGAGACACTGCAGCAGCCATCCCTGCCAAACTCCCTGAAACATTTGCTGATAAAAGTTGTTACAAAACTGCTGTAAGGGGGCCAGGCTCTGCAAGCAAGTCTTGCTGCACAAGCAGAGTGTGTATGAAGGAGACTGAGCCAGAAACCTTGCCCTAACTTTGGGAACTTGCACAAGTAGCTGCTTTTCCTGCCCTTGTCATGGCAGCTACTGTGTCCTGGTCATCCCTATAGCTGGTCTGGCCCCTGGGCCCAGAGCTGGCCCTGGAGGAAGCCAAAGGAATTTGGAAGCTTGTGTTAGCTCCTCTCCGTGCTCAGCTTACTCCAGGTCACTGAAGGGCAGGTTGTTTTCCTTCACTCCACAAATACCTACTGCTGCCTTCTGGTTTCCCGATCTGTGTAAGTGAGCACAAGGCAGGGACTGCCTGGACACCTACAACTCTGACTGTGCGTGTAGCACCACAGGGGAATGGAGATGTGGCCTCAGCCTTGGAAGACCTGGATTTGTCAGCAGCTTGAGAAGAGCTTTTCCAATTTGACACTGGGCTAAACCTACTGCTCCTGGCCAGAGCCATCCCTAAACTACACTCTTTCCTCAAAAAACAAACCCAAAAGATAGATTTAGTAGCAGGATGCTGGACAGCATCTCCAGCTCTCAGCCACTAAAGCGAAAGGCAGAACCTAAAATCAGAGTGTAATTATCTAGCTACATCTGCTGTGAAGCTCCCCTCAGTCCCTGCAGTACTGCTCCCTCCTGGGGTCCCAGGCTGTAACACAAGTAACAGTGCACACCATTCAACAGGAAAAGAATGGAAAAAGAGGAAGCTGAGCCCATGCTCTGGGCTATGGGATCTGCGAGCCTGGCCCATCATCCCCCCCATCCCCTTGGCACTCAAGGAGATAGGCAGGAGGAAGCAGCGGCGTTCCCCACAGCAGCCCCCAGCTGCACATGCCCTGAACGGTCCCCCCATAAGGAGCAGCCCGTTGCTCGGGCCCCTGCATCCATCCATCGGGCTTTCATCAAAAAGAAAACAAAACAGAAATGAACACACGCGCTGCCCTGCCCGCGGGGAGCCGGGGGCTTTGCTCGGCCTGCAGCTCTCCTGCCGCAGCTGCTCAGGCGCCGGGGGTACCCGCCTGCTCCACGAGCGGCCCGCCGCCGTCGCGGCCGTCTTCCACGGGCGTCTCGTTGGTGTGCACCACGATGGTGTTCTCGTCCACGAGCTCGCACGCCGGGTTGGAAAACGCCGACAGCGGCAGCGTGATGCGCTGCATTTCACGCTCGTAGACCTTCTGTTCGTGCTTGTCCTTCAGGTCTTTCCCCCTACAAAATTAAAAAAAAAGGCAAAGGTGAGTGTCACTTTTCAGTTATGGAGGCCCAGCAGAGTAATGCAGCCCAAAGGGAGAGGTTCAGCTCTTTAACAGCCACTCCAGCCACACACAGAGCGCCCAGAAACGTCCCCTACTCTAAGCAGAGCACCCTATGTGTGCACTATACAAGAAGCAGCCAAGCTGTGTCTGTTCCTCCCTCATAAACTGCCTTATTCACTGACAGAACTACAGCTAAACCACAACTTTAACGCTGGGCTTCCTCACTGCACAGTACTGACAATTGCTTCCTAACGCTTGACAGTCTCGTGACTCTGGTCAGCGCAGGTGAGGAAGCAGCACGACAGCACAGAGCCGCTGCCGTGCAGAATCACTGCCGCGGCCGCCTACATCTGCCAAAAACTAATGCGTCTGTGGTGACAGATTCTGCCTTTTGCTGCAGCAAACAGACCTCTGCAGCAAACGAAGCTGTTACTGAGAGCATGAAACCCTACCTAAGAACTGGCCCTGCTTGCTGTGGTTGCAGCTAACAGCTCTACAGCATAACCGACTCCTCAAATCTACCTTGCTCTTCAGCCTGTTGCCAAGGGAGGTGACACCTCTGTAATTTGCACAGCTGAGAATTTCCTCGCTGTAAAAATGGCTGGCATTAATAGCATGCTGTCTCCAGAAAAGCTCTGCACACCGAGCTACCAAACCCGTTAAAGGTTTTTCATCAGATCTGTGTACACCTGCCCGCTCGGACACGCAGCGCTGAGCGCAAAGCCCAGCGGAGGGAAGGAGATCCCACCCTGCAGGCCTGCCGAGGGCTGGAGCACGAAAGGAAGCTGAGGTCTGGCCCAAGCTCAGCCTGACTCCTGCTGAGGACGGGTGTGAGGTGACACCAGCAGTACCTGTGCGGGGCTGTGATCGCGAGCGGGCAGAGCTGCCGGGCTCCCCCGAACGCACAGCCGCCGCTCCTGCCAGACAGCGTGCCCCAAGTGACACCTGCAAGAGGTTCCTCGACAAGCAGCACTCTGTGTTTTGCCCCTTATGTAACACTCCTCCCTGTTTTTTTTGTTTTTTCTGTCTGCATTTATTATAAACACTTACATAAGCACATGTCCCAGCTTGGGAAAGAGCTCCTGCTGCTCGGCTGTGTCAGCGTGCTGTCACACAGCCAAAATACAAGGCAAACACTCCCGGAAGAGGGAGCCTGGGCCTTTTCTCGCAACCACACTCACTGCTATTTGTTAAGCCTGCTCTGACTCTTGCAAATAAGCTGCCTGCTATTACACCTAGTGCTTCTGATGCTCAAGTGCTGCTGAGCTACCAAAAAGTTTCTGCCCGACACAGGGAAGCGGCTCCACAAGTCACAGGGGTGAATCAAAACGAACCTCAGTGCAGACAGGAGCTCTGGCGAAATATAATTTGCCAAGAAAAATGCTATGTGGGACACAACGCACGTTCAGGAGATATTTTCTCCTAAGGCTAGCTAATGCAACCCAAAGGCCACGGAGGAAGCTGACCTGCTTGGAGATTGCTTTGTTTTTCCTGATCACAAAAGGAACTTCCCAGGAGTGCACCCAGCCATGTGCTCCCTCCAGCTTATACCTAAAATTCAGCTTCCATGGGAAGATCTGAGAAAGCCACCCTGAGGGACAAAACCAAACAAAAACCAGTGCAGAAGAACAGTTTGAAACTTCAGATGGAACAGAATCCCACACTGATGGATCAAAAGGAAAAGAATGGGATCCATTCTCAAATAGCTACTTTCGCAGTGTGACAAGACAAGCTCCTGCAGCATCAGGAACGTATGTGAGCTTATACTTCCATCTGCCTTTTCATTCAGATGTGGCTGGGTCTGCAAGAGCTTGGACTCCTCTCTAGATGATTGCTTCGTGCCTACACCAGCTTTTGGACAAAAAAAAAAAAAAAAAGAGAAGCCACTGACCTCTTGTAGATGTATCCCACGACAATACCAGCTCCAATGGTGATGATGATGACCATCATGATCAGTCCCAGCACATAACCTGTGAGGATAAGAAGGAAAGAGGCAAAATTAGAGGCTATAAATGCAGCTTTCAGAGTCTGAAAAGGAATCCATCCTGACAGAATTACAGGAGGGGATCCGATGTATGATTCCAGGTTTGTACCTAGTGTCCCCAAGTCCTTCTTCTCTTTGGAGTTCATCTGCACTCTCTGGCTGATCCCGACGACGGGCTGCACAGCGGCGGCCTCGCTCCGCGAGGGCAGCGTATCAGCCGGTTCAAACACCTGGTTGACCTCCTGGGAAGCATCAACCTCCGCTGTAGAGACCGGCGTTGCAGTAGAAGTGGCATCTATCGGGTGGAAAACAGAGATGTTTGGAACACCGAGCAGATGACAGTACTACAAAGCAGCATGTGCCTAGTGAACAGGACATGTCTAGTCTGGCATCACCAAAATGCCTTTACAGCACACTAAAAGACACTTGTTCCCTCTTACATTGTTGCCAGAAATCTTAAATCCTACCAAGACAGGAGAGAAATAGACTCCTCCCCTACTTGGTCTTGACCTCAATCTGTTGAACAGGGTGTACAAGGCGCCAACCACCACAGACAAGGGAGGAGTCAAGACAGCAGAATGAAGCCAGGTTCAGGACATGAGGCCATGGATGCCTCATGACTTCATTTAGTGCACGGATCAAGACACAAGCTGCAGCTTCAATCCCGCTGAACAGATATGCACAAGATGATCAGAAGCTCCATCCCAAACCTCCCAGGAGCCCGTTTCTCTCTTTTCTGCCTCCATCCTGCTGACACACAAAGGTCTGATGGAAGGAGACTCCTGCTGATGTGAAAGCAGTCTTGAGATGCTCCTGTTTCCCAGGGCTCCTCGCAGCCCCGTAGCAAACTCCTCCAGTGGGACAGGCAGCTTAAGTCACAGCAACAACACTGGAGGCAGCACATTCCCTGCCTAGTGCCATTCTATCAACAACCTTCCCCTATTTTGAGCAAATAGCTCAAATTAAAAGTAGCCAGAGCTCTCAGAAAGGTGCATAAGGATGGACAGATGCTCATGACCCGGGATGTGGACTTTTACCTACAGCCTTTAGACCTGTTTTTGAGGGAGCTTCCTCTTTTATGCCACAGTTAAAACAGAAGTAGCACAACAGTAAAAGCTGTGCTGGGTGCTAGGGGACATTTCCGCTGCCCACAAGTGCAGTGAGAGGCACCCACATCCGCGACATGCCATTCCCGGGATGCATCCACACCTGAAAGCTCCTGCTGCCTCTCAGCGGACCTGGATCTCCCCCTCCCCAGCTCCCAATACCTCCCTATTTGTATCTGCAGCCATTTTGAGTCCTCAGTGGAATGTGAAATGGCAGTGCGGAGGGGGGTGCGCGAGGGGATGCCGGGGTCTCCCGCCCCGCACAGCTGCTCCGCTCCGGCTCAGCCGGAGCCGCGGGAGCAAACGGTGCCGCTCGGATGCAAACGGTGCTTCTTGGAGCTGTAAACATGGCCTGTTCCTTAAATATGCAAATGGAGAATTGGCTGAAAGGTCAGTCAACTCCCCCGATCCCAGAGCTGCAGCCCTGAGTGTTTTGAGTAAAGATCTTGGCAGCAACGTTTGTTTTGCTCTATCTTTAGGAAAAAGCTGAGGGAAGGAAAGCTGAGGGTCGGGAGGAGTGTTTACATGCAGGGATGGCAATCCGGGGGGGAGAGTTGGGTGCAGATAGCTTAAGGGAGCTCAAAGAGAAAGAAATAACTCCAAAAAGTAACAGTTCCTTTGCCCTCAGTCAGCCTCTCCCTGACAGAGGCTTCCAATGGAGCTCTACTCTCAGCAGGTTGTTCCCCACCCCAACACACTTGACTGCCCAGGGAGAATCCAGTCTTTGGGGTTTCCTTCTTCTACTGACAACCCCCACACACACACACACCTCCCGCCAGGGCTGGAGCAGGACACAGCCGGGAGGCACCTGTGCCCCGCAGGGCTGGGCGTGGGGGCAGCACCCAGGGCCAGGGGAGTCCTGGGGACACCTGCCTGCTCCGTGGCTGGGAAGCTGGGCGGCCGCAGCCTCTGTTGTTTGTGTGCAGGCAGGTGCTGCTGCAGGTGCTGCACAGGGTGCAGGGCTGCAAGGGGGGTGCTGCTGTGCACAGGGTGTTTGCAGGGGTGTTGATTGTGTGCAATGGAAGGGGTATGTGGGGAGGGGCGCTGGAGTGTGGGGGGGCTGGGGAGCAGGAGGTACATGGGGTGGGGTTGGTGTGGGGAGGGTGAAAGGGGTTATTGGGTACAAGGGGGCTGTTGGGGTGCATGGTGGGGTTGGTGTGCAGGGGGGTTGTTGGTGGGCAAAAGGGTATGGGAAGTGCTAGGGTTTGTTGTGTGCGTGGAGTTTTGTTGAGGGACAGAGGGGTGTACGGCAGTGTTGGTGTTCAGGAGGGATGTGGGGGTACATGGCGGGGTGCTGGGGTACAGAGGGGTGCGGGGGGGGCGTTGGGGTGCAGGGAGGCTCGCTGGGCTGCAGGGGGTCTGGGCCCCCATGACCACCCCGGGGGCAGCGGGCAGCGCGGGCGGCAGCCGCTGCCATCCCGGCGCGGGCGACTCCTACCTGGGCACGGGGCGATGTCGCAGGCCCTGCGCTCCGCTCCGCCGGCGGCGCCCCGCACGTAGCACCAGGGCGCGGCGGCGCCGTCCGGGTTCCTGCAGCTGCTGTGGTCCTCGGCGGCTGCGGGGCAGCGCGCAGTGAGCGCCGCGAGCACCGCGAGCAGCGGCCCCGGCCCCGCCGGCCCCGGCCCCGCGCGCACCCACCTGCCGCGGGCGCCGCGCCGCCGCCGCTCCGCACCGCGAGCCAGTTGAGACAGGGCGCTCCGCCGAGGGCCACGCGCCGGCTGCCGCGGTAGGACGCGCCGTCGCCGCGGACACACTCTGCGGAGAGAGCGGCCGGGCCTTGGCGGCGGGCGGGGGCA
>JAVCKT010009223.1:8316-22440 GCA_032273925.1 Rhynchotus rufescens | reverse complement strand
ATAACATCCAGACAGCAATAATAATGATAAAGTATTGGTGTGCGGCAGGCCTCTTCCTTTCTTAAGCGTGCATAATTTTAAATTGGAATGGGATTTGGGTGTCCTGCAAAATGGCTTTGATTTTTTTTTCCATAAGATATCCATAGACAGTATATGGCAGACCTAAGTTCCATCTATCCCATGCTTTTTCGGTGATGATGACTGTTAGCTCTCTCAGTTATGGGATAGGATTATACAACTCTGCAGGAACAGACTTGGAGTGTTCTGCTTTCTGGGCAGCAAAGGAAATTATGAGCTACCCATAGACGTCCTGTCTGACAAAGAAGAGAGACCACTGGAGCCGGTGCAGCCACCCTGCCAGAGTCCTTCTAATTGTCCCTTTACCAGAACCTTATCTTCACTCTCATATGGCTATAAAAGAAAGGAGCAGCTGGAGCTGCTGGCTGAGGAGTGGTATCCCTGAGAAGCTCTGGAATGGGTATCCCTGCTCTAGCCGAGGCTTGAGGAGCACTGCAGAACATCACTGTGCTCGATAAGGTTTTGGATGGTCTGTTCTGGGTTGAGAGGATCTGTTCTGGGTTGGGATAAGCCTGTTGAGCACTTTCAGTGCTGGCTGGATAGGGTAGACTGTTTCTTCAGCAGCATTATGTGCCCCTGCCAAAGAAATGCCTCGTCTGTGTTTGCAAAGATATTATGGGGAAGGGAGGATCTGAGTACTTAAAACGTACAAGTCATTCCATACTGGGGAGGAAGGTGAATGAAAATTATTTAAACAGAGTTGCTTTTTGATAGCAATGTTTTCAGAGGAATCTGCTGGGTAGTTCTCAAAACATGTCACTTCCTTCTGAGCTACCTTTTAAAAAGCTAGGCAGCTAAATTACTCCTGGTGGCACAGAGAAGATATCCTGCTAGCCTCCACATCTGGCTTTTTCTTCATCTTAATCCACATTTTCAAACAAACTTCCATTCTGTTTTGAAGTACATTTTCAAATATACCTCTCCTGAGCTCCAATCCAGCAGGGGAAAGCTCCCATTAACTTCAGCGTACTTTGAATCAGGCTGTCAGGAAGGAGTTGCTATGTGAATTGCCTGATGCAACAGACTGCCTTTACTCCACCTAGGGTTTAAACAAATGCTTTCACCTTCAAACATGTATAAACTGAATTCTCTTCCCTCTGCCTGCTTCTGCTTAGGTATTTGCAATGCTCTGCCTGCACTGCTGCCTCTAGCAACGCAAATGCATGGTCAACATGCTGAGAAGGATGTTACCCAGTTAAAGAAAGTTGATTTTGTCTGCTCATTTACCTGGGAAGCCTTCCCATCCACTTCTTTAGCCTGACTTCAGTGAGGCCAGCATTTCAACACAGTCTTTTTTCAAACTCCTTGCTTAAGTGTTGAATTAGCTCTTGTGGGCTTGGGATGTGCTTCACAGACTACCTGAATGGATCCAGGGACCACAGAGGAAGGAGGTGGTAAGGTGAAGCTGCAAAATGGAAACTACATTCACAACTGCAAGGTAAATTTGCCTCTAATCCAGAGTTGAAAGGGAGTGATTTCTCCCTCCTGCCCCTACTGTGATGCCCAGTATACAGGCTGAGTACTTAGACTTGGCTGCAGAAGTAGAATTTGAAGCTTACTGTGCCTTTTGAAAGAAAATATCGGAGGGCCTGTTATATCTCCTTATTAATAGTTTTGACTAATCCTTTATTCATTGATGTCCATTATGAGATTATACGGCTAAAATTAAGTTAGTACATACAGTATGTCTAGAATGAATTCAATAATTGCGTGTTTCTATGGGAAAGAATGGTTCAATAATTATGGTTGAGACCAGCAAATGGCATCAGTCAGCCAGCAACAGTCTTTGTTGACTGGGAAAAATTTGCTAAAGTGGGGCAGCACTTTTTTTTCTTTTACATGTTAAGCCTCCAAATTGAGATGGTTCTGCTCTCTTGGGAGAAATGTAAAGAAATGACAGTAGTGTGCAGTGGGTGCAAATATGCATTCTGAGGAGAATCAAAAACCCCAAGCTGTCATCAGTGAAAAGTCTGTTGGTATGAGCTATTCTCAAAGGAAAAGAGATTTATTAATTAATTAACAGTTACATTTGTGACTTACTTTTATCAATATAACTTGTATTATGGGAAAATACATCACAATGTACAAAGCATTTTCTGAAATGACTAGATTAGAAATTAAATTTTTTCTCTACACAAGTGGACAAATTATCTGTATTTTTATCAGATCATTAAATGCTTTAGAATTTGGCTATATCTCATAGCCTGCCAGGCCTATTTCTGCACAACTAAATTCTAGGATGAAGCAATATGATGAAAAATTTAAAGAGGAAAGGGGGTTTAATTATTCTCAAACCCCAAAACTTGCGGTACAATCTCAGTAATGAAGGATTTGAAACTCTGAGGATGCTGCTCTGCTCTTGGCTTCTCACTTCTATTCAAGGATTGTGAATCTGTCTTTTGCTGTGGAGACTTACAGCTTGGAGAGGAACTTGTGACTACAGAGCTGGATCCAGAGGGCAGGTAACTCTGGCATTAAACCTGGCTCTGCAGCTGGCTGCAGTGAGACCCTGGCTGCTCCATGACAACATTTGAACTTCTAGAGCAGGTCCAGCATAGAACAGCAAAGATGGTTAAGGGACTGGAGCATCTATCTCATAGTCATAGATAGATATCTCAGAGTCATAGCCCACACTCACTCAGCAGGTTGACCCCAATCTTCCAACATTTGCAGCTTACAAATCGAATTGCTTTTCTGGAGACTGGCTTATTGAAACTCACTGACAGAGTTTTTTTACTCAGAAAAAAACTCATGTTGATTTGATTACACTTTCACAGAAGCAAGGACCATGGAACCTGGTCTACCCTCACAATCAGATTTAGATATATACAAAAAAGGGGAAAAATTGAAGGAACAGCTCCAAAGGTAAAAAGCAAGCAATGATAGATCCCATCTCTTCATCCCTTGTCTTTAACAGTGAGTGAAACTCTGCCCTCATCACAGTCAGGAAGATAATTGCCTTTGACTTACAGGACCAGGAATGTCACATTTAAGATAGATTTGATATGATGTTTACACATGCCTGAAACAACTGGAAGAACATCACAAAAGATTTCCTTCTCGGAAAATGATATATTGACTCATGGTATTCACTGCAATAGAAGTCCCACCTGGGTTTAGCTCTATTGCTTTATATATGTACATATATTTTTCATGTCTAGTTCCTGGCATATGTACTCCATCTAAGCCGGATGTTTTTTCTCTGTTTTGCTTCTCCTTTTGCCCTTTTACTTAGTGATAGAAATGAAGAATTCCTAAAACAAAGGATGATTTGGATGACTTCGCTGCAATTCTTCCAGATCTAAAGTCAGCATTTAAGCTAAGTTCTCCCAGCTAAGTTCTACCCAGCTAAGTTCTCCCATGTACCAATTTACTGCTATTTTTGGTTTTATGATAGCAATGGATGGGACACATTCCACCACAAGGTGACTAAAGCATCAATTAGAGAGAAAAAGTCTTCTTAGACAGTGGATAAAGTCATTCACTCCCAAACTCCTAAAGCCAATAAGCGTGTGAGTAGTGAGTGAAGCCCTCCAAATTGGGGAAGACTAGGCAAAGAAGGGGAGTTGTGTGGTAGACAAGGCTGTTTGCTATAGGGCACTTCTGTATATCCTACTCTGCATACACTAAATGGGGCTTTCACTAAGATTTTGGATAAGGCTGACACCTACCTCCTGCTTTTCTATGAATGCAATTTACAGCACCTGAAAGAAATATTAGGTTATGTGAGATTCAAGTATGGACTCACCGGTACTTTGGGCCCTATATTTTGGGAATTAAACATTCTTTTCAGTGGCAACCCAGTTGCATAGGCTGTGCGTTCAGCTGCTTGTCAGTACACTAGTGCTGGCAGCACAATGAGACATGCAGCTAGGGCAAGCCTGTACCATTATTGCAAATTATTTTTTATAGCCATAAAGTTTCAGACTTTAAATCTTTGGATTGCAGATTTAGAGTTCAGCAGATTCAGAATTGCTCAAAATATTCCCTATTCTTGTTCTACCTTCACAAAATCTCGGGCAATCCAAATCCATTCTGGGTACTTGATTCTTCCAGTCCTCTTCTTTCTTTTGTTTGTACTTGCCCAATAAGATGTTACACATCATGCAATGGTAGTAGCGAACATTAACTCTCTTGATATATGCAGTCTCTGGAGTGACATTCATGCAGCACATTCACTTAACCATTCTGAATAACAAACCAATTTGAAAAAAAAAATCTTTCTCTCTTAAAGCTACAAAAAGAGATGGAGTCCTTGAGCACATTATAGGTTATACATCTACTGAGACTTCATAGTCATGCAAAGAGAGAGAAAAGGAAAATAAACACAAATGGTATATGTCTCTGCAGAAAACTAACCTAGTGGAGTAACAGAAAAACAACTAGAAAAAAATCCATTATGAAAATATTTTACATTCTGTCAGCTTCTGCCTTTGTCAAACAAGAAATAAAAAGGCAGGAGAGCATGATATTAAGATGCCACTACCTAATAATTTCTTGATAATTGCCCTTCAAGAGCAAATGACAATGAAATGAGTAAGGTAGAGCTTTCACCCACTCTGTCCTGATTTAGACAGTATGCTACGGTACACACTTCCTTTGAGTAAACAGTACCTATAGTTATACAAGATCTATTCTCTCATTGATGTACCAGGGATTTATGTAGGTGAGTCCCATTAATGCTAATGGAAGTTATGTGTGTAATTCCCCTTTTTCAGCAATGAGAGAATAGACCTTTATGTTTCTAAAGTAATTACAGCCTTAGCTCTGGCTGGGCTGTTCTCCCCATCCTCCCCCTTTTGATAACTTCTTTGCTTCCCTCCCCAGCTTTGACTCTGGGAGAAAAAAAAAGGATAAATTCCTCCATTCAGAAAGGAAAATTGGAGAAATAGCTGAAAGGTGAAACAAATGTAACTAGATCCACTCATTGTGTGAAGGAAATGCAAATAGAGCAAGCCAATCTATATCTCCTAGTTTGCTGTGCTTTTGGGGACAGATGTGGACTGATTTTTCTTAAACTCTGTACTCACTGTTTTCTTGCAAGCTGAGCATTTACAGAGGAGAAAAAAACTTCTTTATTTGCTTAATAGTTTATTCTTAGATAATCTGTTTTAGAAGAAGCACAGTCTTGATATGAACAGTTGGGGTTTTTTTCATAGAAAGGTTAAAGATAAAATGAATGGAGATTTTCAGAGAAAGAGACAATTGACTCAAAGAATCTACTGTTCAGAGTTTCATGGCACCTCCTTTACTGAGGTTTCAATGCCAGCAGTGTATATGCTGTCAAACTCTCAAGTTTGAAACGCAGCTTCTATGTTCTGATCCTGATTTTGTGGCAAATTGTCTCTGGAAATCATGTGCCAGATCTCCTCTTCAACCTGCCCCTCTAAAAACCTGTCTCTCTAAAAAATGGAGAGCATTAATATCTTATTCTATCCAATCTATCCAGTATATGTCTATATCTATAACTACATCTATTAGCATAGATACAGGAGCAAGAGGAGGAGCCCTCAAAAAACCCGACAAGGCCTCAGCTGATTGAGGCCTTCCCCGTGCTCTGCATCCACACACGGCCACCCAGGCTGGAGCCACACGTGGGGCACAGGGGACATGAGAAGACACTTGAAGAGCTCAGCTTGCTGCTTCTGTGGCTGCGTGTCTTGGGGAGGGACTTGGGAAGGCCACCTCCGTGTTTCCCTCTGCTCGTGGCAGCGGCTGGCACTGCATATGCTGCAAGCCTTGCTTCTTGCAGCCAGCCCGGCCTTTTGGGCTGCTGGCACATACAAAAGAGGGCAAGGAGGACATTTTTGCACCCTGGAAAACACTATTCTATGTGTGCCTTGAGCCCCTCCTGCTGCCACAGCTACCTTTAGAGGCCGTAGCACTCTTGGAGAGCTGATTGAGGCAGGTCTGAGGGTGGCTGCGGTTCTCTCCAGTGTCACAGAAAAGACACAGATGAAAATTCCAAAGCAAAAAACGTAGCGTTAGAAACGCAGAGTTTGCACAGCACACAGCTCAAAGTGGGCGCCATAACGGGAGTGAGGAATCCCACTGCATGCTCTGCCTCCTTTTTATTTTTTTTTCTTTAATTTAGATCCTTTATCTTTTTTGCAGTCACTACACAAATCAATAGGGATATCCGGAACCCAGCAGGATCAGGCCCTCATTTAGGAATCCTTCTATTTTACTAATCTTATGCAAAAAGCAGTTGTACGCTCTTGTGGTTCTTTGCCACCTGGCAAGGATAACAGAAAATACCCTACAGTTTCTTATAGGCTCACTCGGGGTTTAATACCCCTCCTGCCATGTCAAGAGAAGAAAGGAAGAGTGGGTGGAAACTTTTTTTTTAAGTATCAAATCAGTCAAAATGCTGATTTATTTTCTTAAAAGCTTGGTAGAGATTAACCCCTGTGACATTTACAACACACATACATTAACTGGAATTGAAATACCACTAGGGCTGTAAATGTGAGAGAGAGTGGAGGGAAATGATTGGAATGGGGAAAAAACAAAGTTTGACATATTCACTATACACTCACCTCCCAAAAGACACCAGAGGGGTTTTCAGGGACCACCTCTCTCCCTGTTATTTTTTTTAATCCAGTAAAAAGCACAGGTTCACAGACCAGTAGCTGTCCATAAGCTTAGCTTAACCTGAAAGCTATTTCTCTGAGTAGAAGACAAGGAGCATTTCTCATTCCTATTGAAAAGAGATTATTTTTTTCCATCTTTTTTTCCAACGACCAAGGACTTTCTCTCAAAGAAAGTCTTTACTTTGAGGTAACCTTTAGCTTTGTCTCTGGATCCTCCAGGCCTCCGTGGACTTCAGGGAGAGCCAGGGCCGATGGTAGCAGGATTGCTTCTGTTAACGCTTCCAATTGCTTCTGCTGAGTCACCTGCTGCTCCTCCGGGCGTATTTCATACCGAGCACTGAGGGCAGGTGACCCTGGAACAAGCCCTGCTCACCTTACTCATGTGGATAACCAATTCAGCTCAGGAGATGGAGCAAGATTCACCAGCAGATTACTAAGTGACTGAGAGACACAAGTCAAGCCGAGGCCCTCAGAAGTGACTCATTTCTTCATGAATCTTCTGAAAAATGCCCTCTTTTCAAGTGGCAGATACTCCTTGCTTGCCCAACAGATTCTAGACCACATTAGTGGATAGCACATAGAAGTGGCCTATCACTCTTGAAAAATCTAGCTTGAATCACTTTGAATTCCTTTTTTTTTTTATCTTTTTTTTTTTCACCTTTGTTCTAATCACAGGAAGAATAAAAATCAGAAATAAATCCCCAAAACATCCAAAATTATTAACATTCATGTGGATTTCTTAGAAGGACAGGATTATTTGGGGAAAAAGAGTATTACAGACTTTTTTTTCCCTATGTATTTAAGTTTCGACATTTTCATTCTCTTTTATTTTTTCAGCTTCTAAGCACAGAATTATTCAGCTTCATCATATATCATGTTTTCCGTTCATCTTTTAAAGTACTTCTGTGGTCGCATCCTGTTTCTAACATGTACCTCATTTCAGCATTTCCAAGTAGCTGACCTGGAAAGTGCCAAGTCAGAGATGAGACGAGTGAGTCCGTCATTCATGCTGAAAATGCACCTTGCTTCCAGTTGCTATTGTTTTCTGTTTGATATTAAAAAATGCTCCCTCATTTATACAAGTATGTTCAGTGTTGACAAACTCATTTGCAGCCCTTCCATCAAGAGAGCTGCTTCAGGAGAACTGTATGATAATACATAGCATTTTGCTGCTCTGTCCAAATGGATCCTTAGCACTTCTTCAGCACACGCTATTCTGCATTTCTTTTTGTTTTACCGTAAATGTGTAACAACTCTTTCTTTTTTTCACCTTCCATTTCTAACTGGGAGCCCTACTTCTCTGAGCCACACATCTCTCCTGGTTAAGGATTCTATGATTTTATGTGCTACATTTTTTTCTTGTGCTGCAACACTCATTCAAAAGTACGTCTGAGCAGTTGTTCTTTGGTGAAAGAATTGCTACTGTAGTTCCCTTTTTGCATACATTGGTGTACTATGGAAGCTTTTATTACTGGGTTTTTACATCAACACCTTGAAACACTTCCATGAAAAGAGTCTCCTAAGTGTTTTGTCCTTGCCTAGAGCAGTGTCTAATGAAAAATATGCATTATGAATAAATGCAGGGATGAAAATATATAAAACGTATTCTAGTTTAAGACTTGTATTCAGCAAGATTATAATAATACACACACACTTCATATCTTTCTACTTTATCAGGCTGTGGGAGGCAAACTCCTTTGACCTATGAAGTTGATCTGTGAACTGTGTCAAAAAATTCAAAACCTCACGGTTGAGGTTTGTGCATTCTATTAGCATAATTTACCACCCAAGCTGTAAATGTACACTTTGTACAAGGGCATGCTGAACAGATAGCATTTTACTACTTCCTTAGGGGGAGTGTTTATATCTAACATTTCTTGTGCACATTTGATTATAAGTTTGCCGTAATAGCTGCTTTTTTCCCCTTTTTTTTTCCTTCCGCCCTCTTTCCCCCCCAACAAGCTCCTCTGGAAACACCTTAAAAAAAAAAAAAAAGGAAAAAAAGTCTTCTCTGCTTCATATCCTGGGTGCTTATTTGTGCTATACAATGGAGCAGCAGAATACACAGAGAGACCTTCTCAATCCGGACCTGTCGCCTTCCTCTGCAGAAGGATGGCAGAAGGGACACCAGGCTCTTGGGTTGTGTTGGAGTCTCTCCAACTGCCATCTCCAGTCCTCCAAAATACACCTCGTGTGTCCAAAATCATAAAATGGAAGAAGAGCCCAAACCTGAAGCTGAAATATAAGCAACCCCAGCTTTTTTGTGTGCAGAATGGGTGCTTGCGGAGCTTACTACACCGTCACTAAAGCTTTGTACGACTGACTCAGAATCGGACCGGTGATGTGGGCCACCCCCCTCCGCCACAACCCCTCTGGCTACACCCTCCCTGCTTTTGTTTTTTTTTTTTTTTAATTCCTGAAATTAAAATGTGTTGGAATGCTCAACGCTGCTTTTCACTCTCTTTTCAATGGGCCCTTTAGTTTTTCACACCAAGGTGTCCTTTGGGGTGCCAGGTCAGGCTACCAAAACAGCTTCTAGGAGGGGATTAGGACCAATTAACATCTTTGTACACAAAAGCCACTGGCAGCTGAACAGGCGGCCTGGTGGCCTGCTCGGGAGCTGCATTTTAAATAGGGGCCTTCTGTACTTGAGCTCAAGTGGGAAGAGGCGGAGAAAGTTTTTATTTATAATTGAAAATGCTGCTCCTGGATAAAGTCTAATGAAAGGCAGAGTGGTGTTCCAAAGTATCTGACAAATACCAGTTGAATATTGGCCTTTATTGTATGATTTCCATCAAGGATAGCATAACAATATAGTCATTTCTCCTACATATTGAGATGAAGTGATTTTTCTTTTCTCGTAGAGGAAAACAGCTTCATCCGCACATGCATTGGCCCTTCTGGTTTTCATTTTTCTTTTGTTTTGTTTTAAATTCAGCTATACACTAAAGACACGCAATTGGATGCCTGCTCAGGAGTGATATACATCTATAAATCTCAGCACTTTTTGAGGAATCCTGCCATTTGACTACCTGATCCACTAAACCTCAAGGCTACAGGGAAAATAAGAGAGAATCTAAGTATATGCATTGGGATGGAGGGGGATGGGGGGTCCGACAAGGGAATTGCTGTGTTTTATATGAGTAAATTTGCATTTATACCCCTAGAGTTTGTGTAAAGAGGAAAAAAATAAAGAGCTTTAAGCTTGAACTGCTGAATTCAGCTGAGCTAGATCCTTAGCTGATGTAATGGACTTAGCAGCTTGGCCCCAGATATTTTGCACCTGACTTAATATCTTTACTTATGCTCTGCTTTGTTTTCAGTGCGTATCATGTCCAAATCATCACTCTTGCAATCTGATCAGGCATTAAAGCAAGAGAAAGGGAAAGAAATATATGGTGTGTGAATTACTATTGTACGAAACCTAGTAATTTACAAAGGCTCCTAAGTGGGAGTTTTGTGAATTCTAAGCGATACTGTGTTATAAAGATTGTAATGAAACTGATTTCTATATTTTGGGGATGAATCTTTTTTCAAATATAGTATTTGTAATCACTGCATAAGCATTCCTCCTCCCTGTTTCATAGCAGTAATAATAACACGTTTTCATACATTTTCACAACTTGGAATGAAAAGCCATTTCCAGAAGTTTTCTAACCGTCTGGCTGATAGAGAAAAGCCTCTTGAAAGGAAATAATGTACATGTGTAATAATGTCATCAGGCAACCTGGTGCTGACATCCTGACTGATAAGGCTTTAAAGGAAGGGTTTATAACATGGAAGGGTGGTGCACAGGAGTTTCTGAGGGGCTAGCGGCCAAATGAATAGAAGTAAATAAGAGATGGAAGTTCTATCTATACTGGCTCAGCTCTACTGATTTAAGTCGAGGGTGTAGTCTGTTAGAAGAACACTGGATCTCTCTGAATTTGGAAATATTCACTAAATATTCAATTCAAAAAAAAAAAAAATCAACAAAACTGAAATATGGATCTCTCTCTCTGTTGACCTGAAGAGAAAAATCCCACTCACGATCATTTTCAACCTCCTGGTTCATATAAACAGCCAAAGATTCCACTTAGCGTGACATTCTGCAGCAAACATTAATACATTCTCTATGTGTGGCTTTACCCTTTCCTACCCCCTCTTTAGGTTCAGATACTGTATTGTATTTCTTCCGACATGTTGATTCTACCTAATGTTAAATGGTAATTGGCAGTAGTATAGGTGGGGAGAGAAACATTGTTATATTTTGTTCATTTTTCACACTTCAGCAGTTATCCCTTTCTCTCCCTGGCTGTACGCTTATTAGTGTATGAAATGCAGGTGTGTGGGAAATGGCAAGCACACATTGACAGGTTATTTTGTTGGCCACTGCCTAATTAGTAGCATAGTGGATGCACCCTGCTAAGCTTTAGTGTGGTGCAGTAGAGCTGGTCTGTTCTAATTTCCTCACAGCTTTGATATTCAGCAAGAGATTGACGGTTAGCACAAAGAGCCAAAGCGCGACGGAGGCCTGCAGAAACAATGGCCCTTCTTGCTTGTAGACACCACAGATGTGAGAGAAAGCTGACTAAAAACAATTGGCCGACACTGTCTAATTGTCTCCAATGTCAGCATCATTAATGTTTTCCCATGTAAAAAGTAAAAGGCCAAGGTTGTATCCTCCCTTTATTTTGAGTCACATGATTATGTAACTTACTGAGATTCAGATTAAGTGTTAATTGTATTTGTGCAATAAAGAAACTGAAGCTACCTTGAATTTAATGAATATGTACTTAATTAATTTTGACAGCCTTTATCTTTATTACCTATTGAATAATCACAATTGGAATTAATAACATTTATAGGCAATTAAAATTACAGCCTATTTAATGATAATATATGTTTACATCTTTCACGGAGATACAATTTATGAATACTTATTAGCAAAGAAGTTGTTTCCCTGCCAGGAGGGTTTCTCGTCTGTGTTAACAGCAACAAACAACAATAATCAGTTCAGTGTGTAATAGTGCCTTTCACATCAGACAATCTCCCAAAGCACTACTCAAGGGCACATGAGAAAAGACTTTGCAGAATTTAAAGGTAATCACTAAGTGGCAAAAATTGCAGTGTGCCTGGAACAAATGCTTCAAAATTACACACAATAAGACAAATCCAACGATATTTCAGCAATTTCAAAGCTTCGTTTTCTCACAAAAACAAATAAATAAAAAGGGGTGCATCTAGAGCGCAACGCCTTGTTCCTGGCTGACCCAGTGATACCAGACAAGCAGGTAGGGTCCAGATGGCCTCCAGTGACATCAGTGTGGCTCCTTTGGCTAGTACCAGTTAAAAGTCTTTTGGCCCCAAAATGTATATAGAAATCTGATTCCCTGATATTACGGAGCTGATACAGGTTCTATTCTTGAGGCTCTGTCCTCAATCAAAGTGGGGGTAGTGTCTACCTGGCCCTAAAAAGGAGCTTGTAAGTGTATGAAAAATAGTGTGAACTGAGGCACAGGGCTGAACAGGTATTCTGGAGGTTTCTTTTAACTCAGGTTCTGAGTGCCATGAGAGATCTTGCCAGAAGTGGCTGTATTCAAAGAGCTTTGGTGTATGAGGAAAACGCAGTCCTGCCTGCTCTGACTTCAGAATTTGGACCATTAAACTCCGGTTTAGAATGGTAAAAACTAACCAGACTAATTCAGATCTATGAATAAACACATCCTAACATTCACAGGACTCATGTCAAGCACTACATTGGAGAGCCTTTATCACGTATATAAAAACATGTGAGTGCTATAACTGAGTGCCGGGTAAGGCTCCTGCCTGCTCACCTTTTGCACAGGGAGAGATCTACAAGCACTGCTGGGCTCTGATAGAAAACAAACACACCAGGCACTGTTTTATAATAGCTGTGGTGTATTAAATTCACTGTAACCTACAAAATCAATGTCCATATGCTGTTATGCTATTCATTAAGAGGAGGAGCACACAACCAGCACTTTCGCAACCCTGAATGTCTGTTGCATTCTTTTGTATTCAAACACAAAACGCACCAATTTTAATCCAGTTAATTTATCAACTTTGTTACATTTGTGAGACTGTCTTTTCCTTCTGATCAAAAATAATGAAGAAATTCACTTGTCCCTTCTGCAGCATCAGTTTTTCATATGAGAAATAGGTTCTCTGTCACATCTAAGGTAATTGAGAGCTCCAAGGCCAGGTTGCTTAGATCTAGAGTTGAATATTAAAGTTTTTGGCACTGCAGAGCTGGTGCAAGGAGGATATACTACTTGCACACCTATTCAAAAGAGAAAAGACTGGAACAGACACTGTATGTGCCAGAAAAAGTGACCTAGGAGTCCAGAAGAATATTGGACTTCTGATGGAATAGCTGGCTAAAGATGAATTTGGTGACTATCTTAGAAATGACTATTTTGAGGAAGCTTTTATTTTCCTTTGTAAGGGTTCCAGAGCTTAGCCTAGTTAAGGAGTAAATTTTCAGTTACTAGTTGTAACCCTGTTTTTCTCTACATCTCCAGTAGGCTCTACATTTCTGTAGGCTGAGCATACACATAAAACCCAAAGTGCAGTGGAGTTTACACTGGGTCGTTGCATCAGTAAATGAACGATGATAAAGACCCCATTAAATAGATAGGCTCTTGCTGCAGCCAGAGACAGAACTTGATGTACAGCAGGAACATTTGGCCATGTCAGGGTCCAGTAGTAAGGCTGTAGAGAGTGCCTGGTGCTTCTCAAGGTTGCCCCCACATATGAAACATAGCTTAAGCAAGACTGACCACACAAATGGACTAGTTAAAGCCCAGCAGCACGAGATGGCTTGTCGAAGTGAGCTGCACAGCGCTGTTAGCCGGAGCACCAGTTTTGTCATTGCTCCACAAGGCTCTCCAAACATGACAGACACAAATGACACACCTTAAATATGGGTCCTTCCTTTCTCAAATTCTACCACTCTGAAGTCATTACCCTGTAAGTGTTGTTTACCTTACAAATATGGGATATCAGTTTAGTCTTCCCTACTTAATTCCATGGAAAAAGGAAAACTACAGGATTCTACAATCCCTAGAGAATTTTCTCTTGCATGTTGTGGCAGCATAAGCAATATGCTGGTGAAGGAGTTCTCCGAAGTGGGGATGTAGCCTTACAAATTGCCCCTGACTGTAAGCTATTTGGTGGTTTCTCAACACACCTTGCTATAGCCATTCCTGACAACAAAATAACAGAAGATGAGCCCTTGTCAAAAAAAATTATAGCTATGATAAAAAAACAAGTGTTTGCTGAATTCTGCGTCTCTGAGGAAGAAAAACTTCCTTCTGCTTAAAGACCTTTTGAGCAGCTCTTTACAATGTAATGTCTTTAACACTTGTATGAGGTGATTCTGAATTCCATATGTTCCTATAGGATCCCAGAGCCCTTCATCCAGGAACTTCTACATCTAGCAAATTTCTCC
>JAVCKT010009222.1:33141-44649 GCA_032273925.1 Rhynchotus rufescens | reverse complement strand
GTGAGAGGTGCCCGCCGTCACACAGCTGCTGCCCTCGGAGGATGTGTTAAGGGTGAGCGAGACTAGTCCCAAATCGGCGCTCGCTGGTGTCGGCGGCAGCGAGGAGACGGCCCCGGACCCCGCGCGGCCCGGGCCCGGCAGCGGGGCCGGCGGCGGCTCCGCAGGCCTCTGGCGCCGGGACGCGGCCCTGCCGCCCTCGCCGTGCCGCCAGGGCGGCAGGACGGGCCCTGGCAGGAAGCGCCGAGCCCCGTGCGGGCTGCAGTGCTGATAGCACCACGCACAAGCTTGGTCCGGGCCGCGCTGCCGAGGGTATCCCGAATAGTAAGCCTCATCGCCTCAGGTTACGTTATGAAGCCCGGAGAACAAGGATCCATTTTTCCTGGCTCTTAGCAATATCCCAGTCTCTATGGTACCCGAGAGATTGGCACAGACACAGATTTCAGCGCTCCATCTACTAGAGAAATCTGTGTTTTTCTTGGTTTAGTACATTTTTATTTCATAGGTCAATCAGTAGTAATATCAGGTTAGATGGAGAGCAGTCAAAAGGAAGTACAGGCAAAGCGAAGACTCAAAGAACAGCCTCTCACTTGGGGAATTCTCTCCTTTACAGGTTCATCTTACATAAGAAGGGTTTATTATTGGTAAACAGCATCTAATTCTCTGCCAGTGCTGTCTATGCAACAGTGTAAATGCTGTGCAGTCCTTCCTGAAAGCTCTTTGTACCTCTCAGACTGCCTGAGACTTATGTGCTCACAAATCATCCACCTTGAAAGTCTGCTTGGAATATCATTTCATTTTTACTATACGATGCCTGTCCAAACACAGTGATGCTCAGCACAATTGCACTTGCCCACATCAATTATTCACTCTGAGCATCAAGTCTGATTGTTTGTGGCTAACATTTAAAAACAAACCTTAAGGAGAAAAAAATAATTTTGGTAAACTAGCTATTTGAAGGTTATTCAAGTGTGTGCTTGGTTGCTCACTGTAGGAAAACGTAAATTTTGCATTTATTACTGACAAAAATAACTCAAGTTTCCACCCCATGTAAAAAAATGTAAGTTGTTTTTATTCCTATTTGTCCTGCTGATTGTAAATTGAAATGAAAATGCCCAATTTGGCAGAATTGCTAGCCAAAAATACCAAAAAAGGAGTTCAATGTAGGATAATAAGGCAGACAAGCTATAACCTAGGGCACAAAGTGGCTTAATGAACTTGTTTATAAGGGAAGTTGAGTTCAAGAGTTTTGCATTTATGTAGAATAAGCCTTAAGCTCAATGCTGATCTTAGCAGAAATCTTTGTCTTTAGCAGAAATCACTTCAAAAGGAGATTTTTCAAGGCTCTTCTACTGTAGTACTACAGTATAATATTTGTACAACTATGGGGAATCTTCTATATCTTTATTCAGAGAAAACTACTGGACAATTAGCAGTTGTGTTCAGGTTCGGCATCCTGCCACATGATCCCATAGCAACCCAACCAAATTGTGGCTGTGGTCTTTTTTATTGTTGTTTTTTCTTTTTCTTTTATTACCAGAAACTCACAGCCTTCAAATATTCATGTTTTGGTGTCTCTGAAAGGAAGTTACTGAAGTCCCGCTCGTTCTGACTCCGTGTTTGGATGCTTTCTGGGGTTCCAGCACCCAGAAAGTTTTGGGAGCCTGACAACTTACCGCGTCTTGGAAACCGAACAGCACCAGCTGCACCTGGCTGATTCCGTGGCTGTCAAAGTCCAGCTCCAGCTTCAGCTTCGAAAGGGTCGTTGCGATGATCTTGCGATCGGTGGATCGCACAAATTCTCTGAGGCTGGAAACAAGTGTCGTGATGTGCTCCCATTTTAGCTTGGGCTCTTCAGCTCCCTGTCAGAGGGAGAGAAAGGAGAGGAAATAGTATTGAGGGTTACCTTTTGAGGCGTACCCAGGGACTTAAGCCAAAAATGTCACCTGGCTGTAGAGATTCACAGAAAGTCTGCTGCAATGAAGGCAATGGTGCACCTGAGGGTAGGTTATGAGCTCTTGGCCAGTGCATCGTTACCTGCCACTCCACTCAGGAGCTCCCTGCTCCTACAATGTGACCTGTGCGAGCTCCTACGATGTAACTTGACTTTGTTTTGTGCTAGTTGCTGGAGGATACACACAGATTAGTCTGCATGCGTGGCCAAACAGAAGCAAAAAGATGTGACCAAATGCACTGCCCAGTATTACAGGCTACTCCTCTACTTGCTAAACTACTCCTCTACTTTGCAGTGCCTCAGTTTCTCCCATGTGAGCATAAAGTATGCAACAGTAACTACATCATTTCTCTGTTCCAAGCATAAATTCAATGTTGGAGAGAGACAACAACCTGTGAAGTCCCACAGTGGCTTTTAAAAGAAGAGATAAGAAGGCCAAGCAAAACACTCAGAGACTACTTCTTCCAAGTATGCTTAATTTCTCTTTATAGGGGACTTTCACACTTACCTGTTCATAGAATACGCCTGCTCTACTGTAACTCACTCTAACTCTCACTCAATCTCTCACTCTGAGTGCAGTGAATACACCATAACCCACCACTCACCCACTTATTTTTCGAAGCTTTTGTGGTTTTGTGTCAGCTACAAAGCTGACAGCAAAAAGCTCCAAAGCATTTATCAGAGTACCTAGGTAACAGCCAGAGGGCTGTATTTACTCTTTAAAGTTATGCCAACTGAACAAAAATTTCATTTCTAAATCTACAAATGAAATTAGAAAGATGAAACTATTCTGCTCATTCAGCATACCACATTAGAAACTTATTCTGAAGGAAATTAAGTATTTATGGAGAATAAAGATGCATAGCATTGATTTCCACAGCAGAAGACAGTCCCTCTCTTTGAGGCAGCAGACTGTCAGAGCCCTGCACCCTGTTGTAGCGGTAGCAGCCCCACGGCTGTGTGCTTGGAGCTCTGCAGCCCCATGGCCGTGTGCTTGGAGCTCTGCAGCCCCATGGCCATGTGCTTGGAGCTCTGTGTGTGCAGTGGCTCTGCCTGTCAGCCTTTGGGGGCCCATCCACCAGAGCACATCCCTGCTGGGCAAAGGGCAGTTCGTACTCAGGCTGTAGGAGCTATGGAGAGATCTCCCTACCCCTTGCCATTTTCAGCCTCTCACACTCGCTTTGCTTATCCCTTTCACATACGTGCTGACAGATGCACCTGTTATAATAGCAAAGCAAGGATCACAGGCATCTCTAGTGCCATCTTCTATTTTAAAACTTTCTACAATTGCCAATTTTGTTTGTTTATTTTGTTTTGCTTCCTCCAAGAGTTAGAAGCTTTTCTTACTGGCATGGAAGCAAACCCAACTGTATTAACTGTGCTACACACACGAGAATCATATTCGTTTGCATCACTTTGTCAAACCACTGCTCCTTTTAGAAACGGATTCACCACATTTTATACAAACATCATGCGGCTCCCAGCCTTGTTCTCAAGGCTGAAGTGAGTCAAACAGCTACCAAGAAATTACAAACACGACTGAAAAACACGCTGCCCAGACTCTGTGTTGCAACATCTAGCAGGACAATGGTGGCCTAGTCTATAGGGAGTCATCCTGAACTGCTACATCACGATCACCCCACAAAAGGCTACTCTGCAGCTATTTTTGTTTGCTACAACTCAGCACCCTCTTCTCCTCTATTTTCCCTCTCCTCCATATGCACTCCCAAACTGCTGTGTGGAAGGCCCACTCCTTGAATCTTGCCTTCCACTTTTACAGCTGTGGGTTGGAATACACTGAGGCACCAGTTAGTGCCATATTTCATGTGCAGTAACCTAGTAGGAGGCCGGGGTACACTACAAAGCCTAACCTCCTCTCCATCCAGACATCCACAGAACAGCACAAGAAAGGCATCTCTGTAATTGTCTCTCGAGCTGCTCTATTCTACTTTAGTCAATCTCACACCCCCAATTAGATGTGTTTGAAAATCACTGGCAAAAATACAGTACCATGAAGACATGGTTTTCCATCGTTCAGCCATCACTAAAATCCAGACACAGCTGTACTATTTACAAATAACATGAGGCATATGTACCCCAGCATAAATACAATTTAGTGCCTATTTTTAAGAGCCTCAGTGAAACAATAAACCTCTACTACTTACAATGTATGTGCTTTCAAAGTCAAAGTTTTTTGTTCTTTTTTTTTTGCTTTAGTATGTGTATTTAAATGTTGAAAATAATTGCAGATAAGTGTTCAAAATATACAGAATTTTTGTTGCCCTCTGAAATTACTTTACCTGAGCCAAAGCTTCCATCAAGTTCCTCACCACCTTTTCTTGGTCCTCAGTCAATATCCTGTGAAGAGTGGCCCTCCTTTCACTGTCTTTCTTCAGCAAGAAGAAACCAGAATCTTTCTCTTCAGGTGAAGGAGGTGCACTGTGATCTTCAAAATTCTCATCTGGGATGCTTAAGGAAAGAGAGTAAGAAGAAACATTAACAAAATAATCCCAATGCAATGTACCTAAACTACGGTGTACCATAAATGCCAGGTAGCTCTTTACCTCAGAAAAAGGGACCGGATTCCCTTTCCATCTTTTTCTCCACAGGATTTAGCTCTTGTTTTGAAAGAGAATGGATCGATCTTTAACTCCGTATCAGGTGAGACGGAGCCATATTCACTACTGCTGCTTGTATCTTCCACCAGAACAGGAACAGGCAAGGATATACTCCGAAGATACTCTAGTCATACAGGAACGTTCAGAACATTAAATAGCATTATCGCAGTCTTGAAGTGAAAAGGTTATTCACTCAGAGGGAAAAAAGACTCTAGTCCTTTAATTAAAAAGTCTAGTATTTTAATTAAAAAAGACTCTAGTCTTTTTTAATTGTCATTATACACACAGACACACACACACACACAACATCAAAACAAAATCCCTAGAACTCATTCTTCTGGAATATAATGTTAGACACAATTTTATTGAAAAGCTTCATCGGAAGAGATACGGGAGTACTGGGCTTTTTGCAAGCTTACTTGGCAAATTTCACCACTGGAGTGAACGTGCATTCCATATCATTAACATACACTCTTAGAAATAATGAGGTATCTCTATAGGCAGGTAAGCCACTCAAATCCCTTGCAAGAATTTAAACTTTAACTTCATAGAGAAGAGATTGATTCCATTAAGCCCAATTTACTGAAGTGTAAAAAAATATAGAGAAATATATATATATATATATATTTAAATCACAGATTACTTTGTTCAAGCTTAAATACTTCACGATCTTGAATAATAAACATGCATGTTAAGTCAGATTATTTTTAAATCAAGAGCACACATCCAAGTGCTGCAAGAAACTATTGCCACACATTCCACGCATATCCGTTTTTTTAAAACATGCTTTGATGTTTTAAAACCCACCCTGAAGAGAACCTTTTTTTTTAATTTTTTATTTCTAACCTCCCCAGTTCATTTTCTGAAAGAGATGAGTATTACGTACTCAGGTCAGACAAAATATCCCAAATGCATTCCAATTTTTCAAATATAGAATTTAGTGTAACAAAAATATTTATGTTATTTTTCTCTACAAACCTTGGCTCTGTTTCTATAACAAACAACAGCCTTTTGGTATCCTCTTCAAATTTCCCCTGAATGGCCCTACAACAGCAATGTAGCTTTTCAAGCCTGTATTTGCCACCTGCCTAGACAAGCAAGCCATAGTCTGGTTTGATTACAAATAGTTATTTTAAGTCCGCACAAAGAATTAAAGCTTCCCTACCGAGATAGATCACTTTACATAATTATGCTTACTTCTCTCTGCCATGTTTTGCTGCAGTATATTACAGAATAAATGGTAACAGCAGTGTCTACACATTTAGGTTTGACAGGAAAATATGTTAAAACTCACCATTTGAGTTAGCAGAAAGAGCTGTGAAAGAAAAGCAAAACAAGTTAAACATTCTAAAATCAAGTGAGAAGATGCAAGTATATTTTAAAGGATAACTCCATTCCCACTTTTATATACTAACTACTTGTACTCTCCTGCCTGTAATCTCATTATATAAAATATTATATAGATTTATATATAAAATATATATATAAATATATATAAAATTATATATTTCTTATATAAAATTATATAAATATAATTTCAGGAAATGCAAAATGAGGTTAGAAAAACCTCTTAGAAACCTCTCTTAGAAAAAGAGGTTAAATTTTTCATCTAAATTTACCCCTTATCTGTTTTTTTTTTTTTTTCTTCTTTTAAGTAATAGAAAATTTGCTGAAGGCACTTTTTTCATATGCATACATATATGTACATAAAAACATTTCCACTCTCAAAACTCCTTGGTTATGCCCCGTAATTCAGAATGTTGGGGGAGATTAGCACATGAAAGAAAAACAATGCAGGATGTGTACATTTGCCAAGGAACAGAGTTTTGTGTTCATACAGAAAACTCAGCTGAGGTTTAACATTGTATAATGGCTTTATACAAAATATACACTGTGCATTCTTTAAAGGGAGAATATGCACATTAAAAATAGATTGCATAAAACTAGAGAAAGACTTAGAAATTCTGTTTGAATCACTTTGTGCTCTTGTGACATTAAAATACTACAGCCCTTCCGCAGCAAGATGCTGGAAAAGGCATGATTTATGATTAAAATTCAACTGAAATGGGGATCTACCATTTCCATCCCAAAGACTAAACCAGCAATTTTAAGAAACAGTATCATTACTTACAGAAAAATTCCAAAGTGCAGTTCAGCAACACTATACCTGAGAGCTTTGATGGAGACTTTCTTTTTCTGCTTGAAACCTTCAGGAATTCGTCTACGAGCAGCTCGTGAGCAAAAGCTCGCTTGTCAGGATCGGGCTCGAAGCAGCGCAGTATGAAAGCCTTGGCTTCTGCAGACATGGACTCGGGAATCTCGGGGTGTATTTTGAACATTCCCACCTGAGACAAACGAAGGAAAACGCAATGGCCTGCACTGTTCTTCTCTCAAACATTAAACAGGATCCAAAAGGTCTTTACCATATTTGGACATTATCTGAGAGTAACTACTTTATTAAAACTTAATTAATCCAAACACTAAAATTACTACGAACTGTATAATTATTCAACTACATAAAAAACAGTTCCAAGAGGAGCTCTCACAAAATAGAAAGCTACTTCTCTTCTCAGCTTTTTATTTATTTATTTTTTAAATACCCAGGCTTGTGAATAGCTGTTCTATTGCTCAATTACTCCCTTCAAAACTATACAATACTCCCACTCAGTTGAATCAGCTCATTCTTCTTAATATCCTCATTAACCAGGCATTTCCTTTATCTTCTTTTCCTGCAATCTCCAATTCCAGCTTTTCCAAAACAGTCATAAGGTTTCCCGGGTTTACAAACCCTAGTTGGAGCGGTACAAGGGAGGCGCCCGACCTTAAACATAGCGGCCTGCGGCTCTCCCAGTTCGTAGAACGGGGGTTTCCCTGTGGCCATTTCAATGATTGTGCATCCCAGGGACCAGATGTCTGCAGCCTTCCCGTAGCCACGGGGGCCTTTGTCGATGATCTCTGGGGCCATGTACTGAAGGGTACCTGTTGAAAGAATACTCAGTTTTCACTTCGACATATGAGTAATACAAAAAAGACATCAACAAAATCAGTGGGGAATGAGTAATACCAGGAGACTGAAAAAAGCTCTTATTCACAATTAAAAATATTCATAAATAGTTGGCATAAAACTAAAATACTACTCAAAATTCCAAATCATAATATTGGTGCTAAATTTAGTTGCTACTAGAAGCATCTGGTATCATCTACTCATCTGGTCCTGTCCCTTACAAAGTCAATTACAACTATTAGTGTTTTCAATAAGCTTTAGATCAATTTTAATTTTTGTTTATTGTATTACAAGATCAAGATTAAAATAGGGAAGACTCTTCTGAAGTGCATCCAAAGAGGAAAGGGAAGTAAATGAACAAAGTCTGGATGACCAGGTGCTCTGAACGTTTCCTCTGATGTACAGGAACCATCCTGATAGAGCACTCTGCAGGAGTCTAAAGTCAAGAGAGCAGGAATTTAATAAAGGACGGAACTAAAATAACAGTCACTTCTCATCCTGTATTATTCGTTAATATGGTGCCTCTGACTGATTTCAAGTCCAAACCACATTACTAAGTGAGGATCAAGTTAAGAACAGACTCTGCAGGTGGCAGTTCTGGGGTCGAAGCAAGAGACAGACTCAAGGACGACGGAAGACCGACAGTACCCTTGTGTTGTAGAGGACCTCCCTTTCTCAAAGGAAAGTCCCCAGACAGGATTCTCTTTGAGCAGAGCACTACAGATAATCTGTAGTTGAGGATTAGGTGGGCGGAAGTAGCTTGTAGCTGCAGCAGCCTTACATCTTGACTGGAAGCCCATGAAAGCCAAGCAGCCGTGGGGTGCAAGCTCACCCTCACAGCCGGAGCGAGGGAAGGGGTCTCCTCTGGGAACGTACCAGTGAAAGTTTCAGTGCAGGGGTTGATTCCTGCAAGTCTCTTGGAAGTTCCAAAGTCTGATATCTTTAACACTCCACTGTAAGTGTTGATAAGCACGTTATCACCCTGGAGAACAGAACATTCAGACCCATTATTTTTCTCTGCTGACTAGTCACTTAAGATTTCTTGCAACACACAGCTCTAAAATGTACTCTTTAATATGTAGCAATTGCTCCCTAAGGCTCTTACTGGGGTGATGAAATGAGACTCCAGAGTGTTCCTGCCTTTCTTATAAGAAACTTCATTTCAAAGAGAATTTCCGCATCTTTCTACAGGATTTTTTCAAAGAATACCAAAATAGAAGGAAAAAAAAGAAAAAAAGAAAGAAAATGGATCTGAAGGAGTGGAATCTCACTGCAAAAGCGCCTGCCTATATTCCTTCCACAATCTTCTGATAGTTTTTAAGCAAGTTTGGTCATGCAATTGAAAACATCAAAAGAAAAAATATATCATCTTTATCACATTTTAAATGGTAGTGCTAATCTAAGTTATTTCTTCTAATAAAAACATTTTGTTGATGCAGATCAAAATTAACATTGTGGAACAGCACAGAATGTATGTGAAAATGAGTAACTTTCATATTTCTTTTTTAAGTACAAAACAAACGCTTAGTTAGAGACATAACTGTTGTGCTAAATCTCTGCAAGTCACTCCAACAATAAAACTGTAGTCATGTGTGATCTGCTAATCACTTCAAAGTACAGAGAACCATTCTTCCTTTCTTTCCCAAGCAAAGCATAAGATCAGTACATTACTGCTTTTGCACATCATTTTCATGACAGCTTCTCACCTTTATGTCTCGATGCACTATCTGATTATCATGGAGGTATTTTAATCCTTCAAGAATCTGTTTGGTGTAAAAGCCAATTGTCTGCTCATTATTTTTTAATGGTCCCCATTTTGATCGTAGAAGAGCAGAAAGGCTGCCTATAATTTTGGAAAGGAGAAAAGTGAGAGTAAAGCCTAATTAAATTCTGCTTTCTTTTCCAAAGAGGGGGGAAAAAAGGTATCAACAAAAATGAACAGCAATTTCAAATCAAGAGTAGACTCCTCTTCTGTAACCAAAGGCCTCTCATGGATAACACTTATTTGCATCATCCTCTGCCCAAGTAATTGAAAAGGGAGTTTAAATATTTCCAATGGCCTCATCTGCAGCTCAGGAGCACAGGCTTTTGTGCTCAGGAGCACAGGCCGAGCAGAAGCCCCCTAATTTAGGTGCTCATCCCTTCCCATGCCTGGGCATGTACAAGCTCTTTTGGGAAAGAGTAGGACAGCCCTCAGCCACGCTCTCCATGGTTGTGCACTAGGGAGGATTTAGCCACCCGAGACTAGCAGTCTGTGCAGGATCACCTTGGGTCTGCAGACAGGAGGAGCTTAGGTGACACAGCAGCATCAGAGCTACATCTGTATCCTATCTTACCCGCCTCATGACCAGGGGAACTCAGGTACTTGACTTTTCCATTTTTCCCATTAAAGAGATGTTAAACAAAGCATATCTTTGCATAAAGTATATCTGTTTATGGTGCTATAGGTTTTGTATTTTTTAAACATAAAAAAATCCCCAAACCCATCAAACTCCAACTTACCACCTGGCACCTGTTCCATGAATATTTTAATGAAGCCATTCTCACTAAGAGAACCTAAATACTGGACAATATTCTTATGTTTGAGATGCTTATGCAAAGCTATTTCTTCATGTAGAGGTTGGGAATACCTGCAAATGAAGGAAACATTTTATGCAATGGTGAGTTTCCAAGGCAAATTCTTGTGCCTACCATAGGAGTAGAGGTCTTATGAAACACATGGCACCTCAGATACTGGAGTACTGTGTACAGTAAAATAATATTTATGCATTAGATATTTTTAACAACAGTGGTCATGAACTCCATGTACCAAAAATCATATACACATAATTACTTAGAAATAACATTATATCCAGCAAAATATATAATACTGCACATATACACATACACCCTATATATACACACATATACTTTATACATATATATACACACACACATACATATGTATATTATATATATTTAGATATACATATCTATAAATAAACAAACAGAGGTAGCAAAATAGAGCTTGTGGGAAAGGAATTCTCCAGCCGAACCTGAAGAGAATAAACATTTGAGCAAATAGTTGAATCCAAACTAAGGCCAAAGTAAACCAGAAAGTCAGCATATAATAATAACCAGCTCAATAATTAAAACAAATTACCATCTAAGTTTCAATTAGTTCATACAGGGGGCTTATCCGAAAGCAAGAGGGACGAGCTCTCAGATATTTCCAAGGGGAGGCGTTGTAAAGAACTCAGAACAATTTCAGCAAATGCAGCTGGGCCAAAGGTGAAGCATTTTTCAGAGACGTTTCAGCAGCGATTTTGCCAGGCCGATTGCTAAAGTCCAAACCCTGCCAGGGTGGAACAACACTGGGACTCTGGACCTTAGAAGCTGATGTGCTCCCTTCCAACCAGGAGTGAGTCACACACAGCCCATCAGGTCAGTTGCCAGGTTTAATATTTTATCTGGCAAAATTGGGACAATCTGTTGAGTTTAATGGTCATTTCCACTAAGGCACTGAAATCTGCAGCTCGACTTCCAGGCTGCTGAAGAAGGTGTTGGACAGCGAGCTCCCTGGTCGGTCCAAGTGCAGGCAGCAGCAGGGGCTGCTGAGCGCCAGGAGGAGGCACTGAGGAAGCACTAACCATAACAGCTAGCTTCACCTTGCAGCTTCTTGCACCAAAACAAAGAGCCCCAGTATTTATCTTTTTTCATTCACCTTCATCAGGCTGATCTCAGCACAACCCTTGCACCAACACGGGGGATGTTGTGGTTTTCTGAAGAACTGGCAGAACATTTTTGGTTTGTTTTGGTTTTGGTGTACAGAAGGCAGATGTAGCTGGGCTTTTTGCTGGCTGAGCTCGAGGAAGCAGCTCTCCCTGGAGCCAGGAGAGCAGTCGTGCCAGGAGTGCCAGCTAAGCACTTGGCCAGAAGTTGGCAGGGGAAAGTGC
>JAVCKT010009222.1:17798-28095 GCA_032273925.1 Rhynchotus rufescens | reverse complement strand
TACAGGGCACAGGGCCTTACGAGTGGCTTCCATTCGGGCCAGGGTGTCATGGCACGCTGCCCGTTATCCCCTGGCTGTAGCTGCGCTCGCTGTGCTGACCAAGGGAGCTGCACCTCCGCTGTAGGGACCGCCCGCGGCGACAGAGGGCAGGGGCGCCGACGCCGCCGGCAGCTCCCGCGCGGACACGGCAGCCGGGCGCCATCCCGGGCGCCATCCCGAGCCGACGGCGTCTCCCGAGCCCGGCACAGTCGCCCTCAGTAGTGCAGGGCCAGGCCGGGGCGGCGCGGCGGGGCCGTCACGGCACCTCCGGCTCCATCCACACGGATGGAGTCTACGGGCAGCTCCCGTAGCGGGGCCGCCGGTTGCATCCTCCCTTCTCCTCCCCGACACGGACCAGGGATTTCTCTCTCTCACTCCAGCGTAGGGCCCAGCAGCTCGTGCTCGAAGAAAGCTTTTTTCTCCCGTCTCCCTTTCCCTTCAAATAAAGACTGGTATCTTTCCAATAAAAGATACAGAGAATCCACTGCTTCCTTTACTAGACTGTTTCCACGGTTAATTACTCACGTGGTAAATCATGCCTGTTATTTCTAATTCAAAATCATTTGGCTTCACCTTCATATTATTGTTTGTCTTCACTAGATTAAAAAGCTCATTAGCATTTAGTTATTTTCCCTGTAAAGATACTTATCCACTGTAATCAAGTCATCCAATGCTTTGCTTTTCTTTCCTCTTTTCCTCTAAAATACACAAATTAGGTACCCTCAAGTTTTCATTACACTGCATTTTCCCACAAGTCACACTAGTGGCTTCTGTCTGTCCCATTTCCAAACTTAGGTGTATTATAAGATGTCAGCATCCAAGTGAGGTGTAGCACTGGCTTCAACACTCAATACCGACACTGCCAGTCAGTTCAGGCTGCCACCAGGACTTCAGGACACGGGTTTTAAAATTACTTTAAACGGGGCCCAACACCACCTGACTCGGCCACTGCCACGGAACCCTAACAAGTGTCATTCTGCTACATGCAAGACTGCAGAACCCCAAAGTGCAGCACCCTCTGAGTGTGCTACCTGGAGTAAGAGACATTTAGCAGTGCTGGTTATAAATGCTATATGAGGACAATTACCAAGAATGATTAATTTATACACTAGACAATTAAAAAAAACTGTCAAAAGATAATCTTGGTCTTTTTTTTTCTGGTGAAGAGATAACTAATTTTCTCCCCCAGGCAAAAATCTATATTAAAATCTATATTAAAAGCTCCAAATTCTTATTATGTTGAAAAAAATAAACAGTACCTCCAGAGAGTCTCCGTCACATTCCCCATCATCATTCTTCCCTATTTCTTCAGTTATGCTGTTCACCATGTCAAAAAACCTGTTCAAGCAAACAAATACGCATTTGAGACCTAGTATGAGGGCATCACAAATAATTCTCTAAATAAATCAAAAGAACAAAATAAAAAAAGGTTTGCAGTAAGTATGAACTCAGTGCAACAGCAACTTGTTTGGGGGCAAAATAATAATACTTTCTGTTTATGTGGAGACTAAACAGCAAAAATTTGCATTTTCTTACATATTTTTATAACATATAAAAAGTGGATATAAATGCCCATGATGAATGATGAATAAGTGGGACACACCTCCTGCAGTGAAGTTCTGTGCAGAAATAGATTTGAAAGTCATCCGAGTTGTGTAGCACATAGAGGAAACAGCACCGCTCTTCAAACATGGAAATGCTGAAAGAACAGGCAAGCAGAACGTGTTATGGGGAGGATGTGCTTGGAATCCTTCCAGTTGGGTCCAACCACACAAATGGTTCATTTACTGTGAAAAAGTGTCAGCTTAAATCTAAGAAGCCATGGCACGTTGCTTTATTGCAAACTTATATTCTTTTACCCTGCAAAGGTCGGATTCTACTTGCCTCTAGCTAACATGGTGCCAAAAAGACAGTCCTATTTACAGTAAGGTCCTTAAATTCCACTCCAAACTGTCCTTACAGGGCTCCTCAAAGAAAATACCCAGCCCTGTCTGAATGAGCTTCCTGCAAGTTTGTCACACACCCAGCATCACATGTTGAGCTGATTCGGCAGAATTGATTGTTAATGTATTATAAGAAAAAAGGATGTTAGCAGAGGTACCATAAGAGAAATATTTGAGGAAAGAACAAATTAAGTCCCCTACATTCTTAAAATACTAGATGAAATCTATGGTCCTAATGAAATCAATTGACTTGAGCTGGATCAACATACTCATCATGGCTTTAATCCACTGAGAGGATAGTAAAATACAGCACTACTCTATGTTGTGCCAAAGGCTTCCTGAGCAGAGCTGATTAATGCTGAAGTATTTAGATTTCAGCAACAATTTTGGCTCTTTGGATAAGTTGGGGGATAATAAAAACATTTTAAATAGGCACTTCATAAAGTTACTTAGAAAAAAGAATGAATTTCATTAATAAAAACATATATCTTTGGGTTTTGTAACTCATTTATTTGTATGTCAGGAAAAAGACAGATGTATTTAGTGAGGTACATATCGGGCAACACAGTCACTGCCTCCAGTTTACAAATTAACTTCTAATTCACCAGGGTTTACAAACACATAGGTGAACTCTCCAGAGTCCTACTGCTATTAACAGAATTGCTCATTCTTCCAAAGTTTCATGTGATATAAAACATTTTATTAAGCTGACAGGCACAGAAATCAGTTATTGAGATAGGAGTGAATAAAAGGGCAAGAATGTGGGGTATATACACAGAGGTCAGGCAAAGCCATAAATATTTGAAGACTTTAAGTGAGTGTTTGCATTTGCTTATATGTTGTTTTCCTCCCTGAAAAACACAATTAGAAAAAAAGACTCTAAAATTTCCAAATTTATACAAAGAAGCTGGATAATTTGGTCAGGAAATGCCTCATTTTGAGAGTTACCAAACATATGTCCTACTCATTGGCTGCTACGACAGCAGAAGTGGAGATGAATCTGCAAGGCCAAGAAGTCAGGCAGGGAAGGACCATGTTGTGTGGCCTTCTGCCCAGCTCCTGGGTGCAGCCAGGACTCCTGCTTGTCAGCAACAAAGACTGCAAGTACTGCGAGCATGTTTACCAATTCTCAATGGAATAGCAGGAAAAAAAAAAAAGAAAGCAGAGAAGCATTGGCAGAAGTAATTAAAAGAAATTTATGCTTATTTTCTAAGAGCGGAGACCCCTTTCCCAGTTGTGGCTAGGATTAAGCAGCATGACAAGGTTCCCAGTTCCACGAACATCAGAGAAGACAAGAGGAGAACTTGGGATGGAAGAGCAACAGCCTTGCTCTTAATCCTTCACCTATGGCGAAACTGAAGGCAGATCTAAATCCAAGCTTATTGCTGTGTTTCAAATGCTACATTTATCAGCATGATCTGTGAGGCACTTTCCCCATGGAAACAACACAAGTAGCAATTATTTCATAATCCAAGGCTTCTTCTGGATACCAGGACTATTCTGCTTGCAGTCTAGCAATTTCAGTTTGCCATGTTCTTTTTCTAATTGGAAAAATAAAGACTATATCCTCCTGCTCATAAGAGATGTCAGCTCTGCAGAACATCATTTTTTTTTTTTTTTAAATAACAGAGAAAGACACGAAGCACCTTGGGTAGCAGCTATTTTCCCAAAGCTTCGATGAAGATTTTAAGACTAACGGTACTTTTTGACTTACTTCAATCATACATTTGTGCCCGAGAAGGTGAGGGGACATATGACACAAGCAGAGTTATTTATGTTGCAGCACAAACCGCCAACCAACGAGTTTGCTAAATCCAACTTGGTTCTCATGACTTCCTGCACACACCGTGTGATTCAGCACTGGGTGCAGAGCTGCTTAGTGTTTCTCAGGTCCCCTTGCAATTCTTGAGAGCTGAACCCTATTACTCATGAAATAAAGTGCTGATTACACTGGCTCAGGAGGAACACACGGAACAAGTGTCCCCTCAATCATTTCCTTGAAGTATTTAACAAAACCATTAGTCACTCCAATGCTAGCTGTCTGTTCAGCTCTGCTGCCAAGAGACTCCCTAGGTAAGGCAGTAAATATTTATGGAGGCTTTTGTTGAAAAAGTAGAAAGACTTGCCTTGTATGTTAAGTCTGTACCTCTACAGCTGCCTCTTACTAGTCTAGAAAGACTGAGAAGCCTCATTAAGCTTGAAACTCCCCCTTCTTAGACAGCTTTAAGTCTAGGACTTCAAAAGGGCCCAAAGTAGTCTGGATCCAAAAACAGATCAGAAGTGGGTCTGGTTGTGAAGTATGTCCCACTCCAAAGACTATCTGGCTTCAATAGATCTAGTCTAAACCTGGAAGATACTGGAAAGGAAATGATCAGAAACTCACATATGTTACAAAAACAGCCTTATTCTGTTCTGTAGTTGCATAACATAAGGATTTTCTCTCCCCCTGCAGTGCCTCAAGGAAGCAGCCACTGAGCTTTTCAAGAATTCACAGTGACTCTTGGCTCTACTGATTCTTACTACAGTTTTCCAGGTCTTTTTGGACATCTGTCTAGATGATCATAGACTGGAATTTTAACTGGCAAATTAAATGACAATAGAATATTTAAATAACAAACACAGTAGGGTACATTAAAAATACTACTGGCTACACAATGGCTTAACAATGCCAAAAAAAAACACATACAGAAAACAAAAAAAAAAATGCAGAAAAAAAAGTTATATATGGTGTGTCTATGAATATTTGGAAAAAAATATATATCTATATATATACACATAAAATATACTGTAACCAAAACCAAACCAGACTGAGCTAGTGCATCATTGCAAATTTTGCTTAAAATAAGCCAAATCCCACAGGAATGAATCTCACAGGAATTAATGTTAAGTTACTTTTTGGAAGGAGAAAGAAATATCCATCTGTGCAAAAAATGTACTGCAGACATAGCAACAGCTTTGTGTGTATGGAACAGTTATTATTAGAACACAGCAACGACTATTTAAAAAAGCTAAGAAAATACACTAAATGCAAACACCAAAGTGCAAAGTCACAGGATGCCAAAGTGTAGATAAATCCTAAAAAAACAAATGGGACTGCGACAAAGAATTGATCTGAATAGCTCGCAGCAGGTGTGCAAGGCTGCTTCGTTAGCATCAGGAGGGGCAGACAGTGCACAGCTGATGTTCAGCGTGAGCGTGTTAGCAGAGCGACTGGCTCCACCTCTGCTGTTCTCTACCAACAATATGGTGCAAAATCCAGATTTAAAACAGACAAAAGAAAACCAAACCCAACACCTTCCAGTGAAGGTTTTGTCCTAGCAGGTAGAAAACCCTCTGCTGGAAGCAAGTCAGAAGACATTCCTCCTTTGGCTTTGGTTCCTGTGTTTCCTCCTTTGTCAGCACCTGGCCAAGGTCGAGCCCTTCCCAAAGAGGGACACTCTGAACACCTAACATGGTGTTCTTCTGGCCCACTCAAGGTGTTCTTGCAGGTGTCTTCTCTGAACCTACTGCTTACTAACCCACGTAACCTGGCTTCACAGGAGTCTTTGGGACATTGTTGGGTTTTGGTTTTATTTTTTTTCCTATTGACCTCCTTCTGTATTTTCTCAATCCTTAAGTTTTCACTCTGCAGCTAATCCACCACTTGGCCACATCAGTCATTGCTGGATGGACAACTTCCTTTCCCCATGGGCCCTCTCTGAAACTCTGTTCTGTTGCCATACTTGTACAAAAGCACATTTTTAAAAAAAGACCAAGAACACAGCCCAAATTTGGACAGCGCTAAGCAGCTACAACACTGCGGGAGATGAACGCCACCACCACCATCTCCCAGCTCTTCATGTTCTCCCTGTCTGCCCCTACTTGTCATTTCTGGGCCTTTCTCATCTGAATGTCAGGCACTCAGGACAAGAACTGCCTTTTTTTTGTCGTTTATGAGTTCTCCAATATGCCAGAATCTCAAACCTGTGACTGCAGTTCCCGGGCACAGCATAAAACTGAAGTGAGATCGCATAAAATGTAAGCAGTTATTTTAAATTCAATGTTACTTAGCATCGTCAGTGACTACTACCATCCAGAAAAACAACAGTGCTTTAATTTAAACACTTATTTGCTATTTTTTACATAGTAGACTCTGCAACTCGCTATTTCTGAATCCAGCCTATGACTCCTCAGGCCTCCCTTACATAAGGGAATCTGTGGAAGTACCTGCAATACCCTTTTTCAATGTCGTGCCTGTTATTCCAACAAGGCGCACAGCATTAGCTCAGGATAATACTCATTCAATCCCTCTTCCCATTCAAAAGATGAGAGAGAAACTCACCTTACTCCCCTGATAGAAGCAGCACTGAAGTTCCACTCATGAATACCTTTCTGCAACACAGAGAAGAAAAACATTCCTTTTATAAAATGAAGAGCCAGAAGGCACAGGTTCTAGTCTAGAACTCTAGAACTTCAGCTGTAACAGTTTATTACCCTGTAACAGTTATTCTTCATTTTTTCAGCCACAACCAATGTGACAAGTTCTGGGTAGAAGTTTTGATTTGCTCATTTCTTCACCATTTACACTGTTTTTTTGTTTGTTTTTGTTTTTTTTTTTGTGTGTGTTTTTTTTTAAGAAACTACAAAAGCAGCAGACCAGAAGGGCTGCCTGTATAGACTGTCCTGGGTGCTGAACTCAAGATCGTGTGCCACCCTCTGGAAACAAGGAGAAAAAAAAAAAATCTGTGGGAATAAAAGAGCCAGCTCTACAGCTTTGGCTCCTCAGGACGTGGAAAGAACAGGCTGGGAGAAGTAGAAACCAGGAGCTTTGATGCTGCAAGGCAAGTCAGAATTGCTTGGGGAAGGAGTGAACTGAAAGGCCGATTGCCCGGGAGAGAGAGAAGGGACTATCCCTAAGAAAAGAGCAGCCAGGCTCCACCAAAGCCCGAGAGCTGCTGGCCTGGCAACCAAGGCCAAGATCTTAAGACAACATCTTGCAGAAGCAACAAGGGCCAGGCCTCAGTTATTTTTAGATCTTTTAGGTTTAAATCTGTCCCAGAGCAGAACTGAGTTCTTCACACACAGTCATAGTGCTCTAAGTTCAAGTTCTAATAAAGCTTCAGGAATCAGAAGCCTTTTGTACCTTCCGATGAACACACTCTTTCAGGGAAGTTTGAATTACACCAGCTCAAAACAAGCATAACCAAACAAACACAACCAACTGTATCCCAAGAGAGGAGACCAAGCTGGGCGGCTTATAATACATTTCATGAATAGTGAGATCTGGAGAGGTTATGACAGATACACTGCCAAAATAGTCTCAGTACGTGCAACAAATCAGAGAGAAAACTCTTTTCTCAGATACAACATTTTTCTGTAAGCCTCCCTGGATCGGTTTCTCCTCCATAACTCTTTCCTTGCTGTTCCAATTGTACCACAGGTTGTGACACTAATACAGATTTTCTAACACCATGTGCCATACTTAGATGCAGTTTGATTCCTTGAAGCACGAACTTCACAAGACTGTAACTGTAACACATGGTTACTGAGGTGTCCGGTACTTCCCCAGGTAAAACAGGCGGCTGGGAATTCCGATGGGGGAAGCAGACAGGGAAGGAAAGAAGCCAGAGGTGAATAGAAGGTGGGACTGCATCTTGGAACAGAGGTACCAAATCAAGGGTTTGCAAAGCTGCCATTTGAGTTGCCTGGTTCTGTGGCATAATGGTGACCAGCTCAGCCCTTTGGCTAACAAGGAGAGTGGATCCGCAGGGTCTTTTACTTCTCCCTCCTCCCATGAACTCTGCCACCTTCCAAGTTTCCATCCTTGGAAACTTTCTTTAGTGCTTTTCTGCTGGTGCCTGTCCAATTCCCACTACTGGGAATAATCTAAAATTCAAATCTAAACCAAGCACCCTGACAGGCAGAGCTGTCCAAGCAGCACAGCAAGCAGCACAAGCACTGTGCGTTTTACCTGCCATTTATATGCAGCTAATGTCTCCTGGATTCATACATCTTGCATTTACCACATTGTGTTCTCAGGCAACAAAATAACACAAAAGCTGTGTCCCCCATGATCTTGCCAAGTTTTGAACACATTGGAGTAAACATATCAGGCACGCTATCCAAATCCAGCATCTGTTCTTTGGTTAGGCAAAAAAAACACCAACCACTCAAAACAAAACTCAAAATGGATTCAGAAGCCAACCCGAAACAGAGACAGGCTGTTCTGTTTTAAACTTGCAAACAGCACTGCTGCATTCCTCTAAACCTGTGAGGGAAAAAACTGCTAAAGCCAGGCAACAGGGAGGCAGCATATCATGCATACTAAAAAATATAATGCTATCTGACTTGTATGTATATCTGTCCATGTTAAACTTCACACTGTGAAAGGCATAAACATTCAGATACATTGCTAAAGAGTCACAGAAAAGGAAAGGGACACATTATTTTTCCTGGCAGTGACTGACAACCCCCTAGTCATTAGTAATTTACTGCTTTCAGACTCCACTGTTTGAGTTCCATTTTGCATTTGAAGCAGAAATTCATTTTGTGCACAAAAATAAAACAACCAACGAACAGAAAAACATACTCTTTGGAACTCACATTTTTCATTCTCAGAGCACTGACTGAATTTTGGAAAATAATGATAGGCAAATACATTAACTTATGGGCCAAAATGACCTGGAATCTGAACCATGTAGGTCTGTCATGCTTAAAGCTCTGAGTGACCCACGGTGGGCAGATTAGAGGTAGGTGGTTGGAGCAGCCTCTAGTCCCATCTGCCTGTCTCATCCTTGAGCAAGGACAACCGCCTCGTGCTTGTTGTGGCAGTCTATTAACAAGAAACAAAGTGAGAGCATTTCTCACTTGGGCTGAAATACATCTAGTTCCTTCAGAAAATAAACCCTCTTATCGAAGACAGACATTGCTTTGGTTCTATTCAGCCCAAAAGCCAGTTCCCGTCTCATTCCTCGCTTCTGATGGATCCTAAGGACTGACAAAATTGCAGCAGCAGATTAAAACTGTGTAAGCTGAAGTTGTAGCTGCAGTGTCACCCACTGCATTCCTCTGATGGATATCACTGCTTGCAGGGCAAGAATGCCATGAGGGAGTATCGATCAGATCCCAAGATACGGCACAAACTCGCCACGTTAAGGGCTCTGGCTACAGCAAAATACTTGCACGTCCATCAAAAATGACCTTAAATAACATGACTGACTAATAAGCAGGGTAGCAAAAACAGGAAACACTAATCTGCATAAAAATGAGAGAATAAGGAAATAAGAATAAGGAAAAAATCTGGGAATTCCAAAGTGGAGTACAGAATTGCAAAATGAGAAAGCACTGCAAAGCAAAGGCCAAACTGTGGATAGCTGAGGCCACCACGCACACCAGGCAAGTACAAACCAACACACCCAGACCCTTCTCCCAAGCACATGATGACTGCAAGCCGTCAAAGGGGACAGACATGAGGGCAGCCAGTGCTGGAAATATCAAGAGATTCCCCAGAAGCTAAGACACACTAATGCACCACAAAAGACTTAGATGTAGTCTACAGGTTGGGTGCTCAATAAAGGCTAACTCAAACCGGAATAAGAGCAGAGGCCATGGGAGGTTTTCCCTCCTGTCCCTCATGGCAGGGACACAAAGTCTACCTACTTGTTTAGCCTAAAGGAAAAAACAAAAGGAAAAAAAAAGGTAACACTAAGAGACATTACGATTCACTTATAATAAACTTTATAATAAACCTTATGGAGGAACTGTTTACCATGGGCCCACAGGGACCAGTGAGTATGCCATGGCTATGGAGAGATCCCTATGGAAAGACAATGAGCCAGCCTGTGTCCTCCCCAGCAGCAGGTCCCCGGGGGCTCCTCCAGCAGGGCAGCCACGCTCTGCATCCACCTTCCAACACTCTTCCTGGGGACACCTAACAACCAGGTGACACCTTAGACGGAGCTCGGCCGTGTTAGGTGAAACACTGCACAATGAGTGGGTCTGCTTGGAGGGGAAGTCCCCCCCAGGGCTTCAGGCCCCACAGCCCCGACAGTCCATCCCTAGGCCTGTCTTATATGATAGGAAAGCCACTTAACAGAATGGAATAGACCATTTGGAAATATATTGTCATAGTTTAAAAGCAAAATAAATAGATAAATAAGCAAAAAATACATAATATATTTCAGTGTGCGAATGATAAACGCAATGCCATCATGTGACGCTGGAAATGTTCTGAAATCAATCACCTGAGGTATAAAGGAGCAATTTCCCGGTTGAATAAGCAAAGGCCAGAAAGGTGCCGAGACCCATTTTGGAATGATCAATGTACCTGTTGCTTT
>JAVCKT010009217.1:0-14308 GCA_032273925.1 Rhynchotus rufescens | reverse complement strand
AATGGAATGGTTTTTAACCATTCTTAGTCCTGTGTTCAGCTTAATACTTGAGTACTGAGGTGCTTAATCTCAAAAGTAGGTTAAAGCTTGGAATGAGAAACAAGTCTTCATTTAAAAAATGAGTTTGATTTGTTTGCTTTACTAGGAAATCTATATAAACACCTCTTCAATAGTGTTCAGGATTCACTTGAAGGTGAGCTAAAGAAACAGCTCCTTGCTCCTTGTCAGGCCACCCCGCAGGCAGGAGGGTGACAGAAGCAAGATGCTTGCATGCTGGTGGCACTGCCTTGAGACGTACCCCATCTCTTTAGCCTGCAGCTTGGCCATCTAATGCTCAGTAGAGCTTCTCTTGTGGGGCTTCTTTTCTGATGCCTCTTCTGAGCTTGTACTACTCATTTCTGCTTTCTTTCTGTGCAGCACTGTCATATTTTTTTTTCCCACTAGTTTTCCAAGCATACTTTAAATTCCTTCCTACAGAAGGAATATATGAGAGGGGAAAAAAATCTTGACTTGCTGAGGAGCTTGGTTTGTGAAATGTATGTATGCAGAACCAGAAGTGCATGATATGCAGCCTCAAACTCATTAACCTGCTATGAGGACCTGTAATAGAAGCAAAAGCTTGGGGACCTGTTTATGTAACATGATGAATTACAGTAATACTTCCAGGACAACTGTATCCTGGGACCAAGGCAACTCTGAAAGAGGAAAACATCTGGAGAAGTCCCTTAAGAATGTCCTTAATGAGTTCCTATTGCTTTAGCATGCATTGCCCAGGGTGTTTATCAAGAAAAATCAAAGATTTGTATTTACTTCCTCTACTATTACCTGCAGTCAGTCCTTGAGTGTGCAGGTCTCTTATCAAAAAGAACTTTTTGGGTTGTTTTGTCAGTGTGCCCAAAACCCATGAAAAGTGATTTTTAAGACATCAGGACTCTGCATAGATGCAAATGCTTCAACTCTTCAGGTAATACCATAAGGAACGTGTCTATAGTTATCTCTCAAACTCTTGCAGAAAGGAAGGATAAATTACTTTGCCATATCTGCTGCTGAGTATGTAGTAGCATAAACCTATTTTTTTTTCCCTGACATATACAATTGTGAGATCAATTGAATATGTCTGGGGAGAAAAAGAGAACAGCAAAGGGCAAGCGATCAAATTAAAATGCAAAGCGTAGAACAAAATTCTACTGGCAGTTTTTTTGGAGAAAAAAAAAAAGAATTACAATTCATGCTGAACGGAGCAAAATTACAGTCTTTCAGCATTGTCCAAATACCCTGAGGCTGAAACTGAAATGGCAAGAGAAACCATAATTTAAGTTGGACAAATAGCTGATTTTAATAACTTGCAAGTTGTTTAGCAGACTGATATCCTCAAATATATTTTAATGCTTCTACTAAGTTTTCAGGTATGTATAGGTCACTTTTTTTAACCTATGGTAAAAGCATATCTTCATCTACAATTTATACATGTCCAAGTTCTCCCCAAAGGCCATTAATGGTCAGTTTGGAAGATATTGAAGAGCCTTTGAAATGCACCTAAATAGTTTTGACCCGATGCTGATGTGTGTTGTAAGTAAATCAAACCTGTAACCAAGTGTTTTCTCTATGTGTCAGTATAAAAGCTGTGTACTGAGATATTAGTTGAGATATTGCTAATATCTCTTGCAGAACATTAATGTTTGTTTTGTATGAGGAGAAGCTTTGATGTGGTGCAATATCTAAGCATAAAATTCAAAGTATTTACAGCATGTTCCTGTTTGCTGTGACCCTCCAGAGATGTCCTTGGTATGTGCAGGGGCAAAGAGTGAATAGTGCTAGTACTAAACTCGTGGCAAAATATTTATGGATTTTTATTGCCTGATAGGACTTGGTCATCTCTGCTTTTAGACAACTTTGATGTCCCATCATGATTCTTGCAGACTGAAGTGACTCAAAGAAGTATGATGTTCCTCAGAAGGAGCAACCTCAGGAAATTCCAAGCCTCTCTATTAAAAGTGCTTGAGTAGGTGTGCAGTAACCCTTGCTACAACCACAGTATATGTAAAGAACTGTTATCCATTTACAGAATCACAGAATGGTTGATGTTGGAAGGGACCTCTAGAGATCATCTAGTCCAACGTCCCTGCTCAAGCAGGGACACCCAGAGCACGGGCACAGTGGGACATCCAGGTGGGTTTTGAAGATCTCAATGAAAGAGACCCCACAACTTACCTGGGGGCTCTGTCACCCTCACAGTGAAGAAGCTCCTCATGTGGAGATGGAACTTCCCGTATTTCAGTTTGTGCCTGTTACTCCTAGTTCTGTCACTGACTACTGCTAAGCAGAGTTTAGTCCCATCCTCTTTACATTCTCCCCTCAGGTATTTGTACATATTGATCAGATCCCCTCTCAATCTTCTTCAGGCTAAACCACCCTGGCTTGTGTAGTCTTTCCTCATATGAGAGATGTTCCAGTCTGTTAATCATCTTTGTTGCTCTATGGTGGACCCTCTTTGGAAGCTCTACATCTTTCTTGTACTGGGGAGCCTAGAGCTGCCCCTGATACTCCAGGTATGAGTAGAGGGGCAGAGCTGAGCAGAGGGGCAGGGTCCCCTCCCTGCCCTACTGGCAACACTCATCCTGGTGCAACCAGGATCCCATTGGCCCTCTTGGCCACAAGGGCACATCCTTTAATTTTGTTTCCTCTTGGAAACACGTGCATTTTTCTTTCTGCACTTGAGCTTCCTACCCTTGACCTCATATTTTTGATAATAACACCCACTTTTAAAGCATGTTTCTGTTAATCACATTTGTCCTGCTCTTCACTGAATGCCTAGCTTCAGGGTAATTAAGGATAAATGACATGTTGAGGCAAATGAATGCTGTGCATGAGCTTATTCAAGCTTTTTCTATATATGTTTTTTTCTGTTATCTACAGAGTAAAAAATAATCATTCTTTTCAGTGTCAAACTGTGCCAGATTGCCCAGGTATCTACTGGACCCTACTTGCAGCGTGCCCATATGTACCACAATAGTAAATAAAGCAAACTCTAGTTTTCATTCACTATCCAAACTATTTCCTGAGGGCATCCTTTATAAATTTATATGACATCTTGAGGAAGCTCAACTTCCTGTAGCCTTATTGCCTAGCAAGAAGGATGAGTCAGGCATCTTATCAGTCAACGATACCACCGGGCAACATAAAAATTTAGATTGGATACACTGTGCTTGGCTATTGATATTGCTCGCAGCAGTCATCCCCAGGGAAAGTAATTTCATTAATGACCTTCCTGTAAAAAAAGGATAATCCTCTTTGGCTTTATTGAGAATAAATACTAATAACCTGCAGTTCAGAGGATCTTCCTGACCTAGCGCTTTGCCATTAATTTAGTCTCTGCATGTGCATGTTCTTTATAGTATTTATCACCTAAGCATTATTACCAGTTTTATGGCAAAAATGATTATGTTCATATTTCCTGCTAATTTAACTTCTGTATTGCACCACCACTTACATTTGGGTTTTTAATTGCGTAACACTTTGCTTAAGTATCCTCAGCACTCAAACTGCTCAAGCTAATGAGTCGCTACACGCCGCTTCCCCTAAATGGGTTTCTTCATTCATTGAATTCATGTGAAGTTTGGCTTGGAGGTTGTAAGGGTATGTGTGGAGGTCCTGTGTGTTAATTAGTGCCTTTTACCACTTTTGTTCTCAGGACCTTCTGAAGCCATTCAGTTGATCCTTTTATCTAACATATATATTGCCAAAGAAAGATGCTTGTTTCTAACATCAGTAGACTAGAAGATATCTCCCTTACTTGTCTTTGAATGCAAGTTATGTATTTTCTGGCATTGTTCCTCTGAATGTAGAGGTCAAGGTATATAAATTATTCCAGTGGCTAAAGGAACTGTAATTGCTGCACTGAGAAATATAACTGTGCAGAGTAAAAGATGTAATTTACATTAAGTGAAATCTTGTGTAAGAATAGTGTAGGGTAGAGGAATTTCATGAAAAGGGGAGAGATGAGTATGGGTGAGACTTTCAAATCCCCAGTTTATTTACAAAAATGAGTCCTCCTGAACACTTGGATTGCAGAGTGTTCCCAGTAGTCATTAGTGCTGTGTGGAAATGTTATTTTAATTATTTTAATGGTGAATTTAAAAGTTATATTTTCCTATCACCTGAGAATGAGTTATTTAGCTGTCTAAAGAGCAATTTAATGCAGGTACAACTGATTTTTACTTTTGTGCTAGAAAAAGTAAACTGATTTAATGGAGACTGCTTTAATTTTATGCTTTTTGTTAAATTTGCCTATGCAAGTAAGACATGCTGATGCTAATGAGCTCTGATTCTGTAGAAACTGAAATAAAACTTAATAATTCTTTTTATTGATTCCATTTATCTTTTGGAAAGAAACACAGTGGAAGTATTAAGTCGCAAAAGTCAAATTCTGTGCAAGATAGCAGTAAGAGTGGAAACAGCTGTAAAGAACTAAGTTGCTCTGTCTTGATTTTTTTCCTGAGAGAAACCTGAAAATTGCTGGCTAGAGAAAAATACTTATTTTGGAAAATTGCTCCAACACATTTCTAATCAGATATTTTCAAGCATGTTTTTATTATTAAAGCGTAGGATTAGCTGTGTTAATGCTCCAAATGCTCACACTATATGTAATTTCCTTGCAGTGTCAGGCCATAGGGAAGGCTCTGCAGCTCTGCCCTGTGGGCTTCATCAGCTACGAGCACATTTCTCCCTGATGCAACAACCTCGGTCCAAGGGAGGGGACCTGCACACCACAGTGGAGGGAACAGGTTTTATTTGTGGCAATGACTCCTCAGGGTACCCAGCAGAGATTTACTGTGAAGGAGATGCACAGAAAACCCGTATTTTAAAGCCTCTGACATCACTCTGTTGTTAGGCCTTTAATTTAGTGGTATGCCTGGTAGCAGCCCTAATTTGGTGGTAAACTTCCCATGACCAAAACAGCCCCCGAGCTGTAGATACCAAGCGACCCGTCAGCTTGGCAAGCAATATTCCCCACTTCATTCTGTTTATCACAAACTCTCATTTTTCTCCTGTGTTTTCTGGCTGGAAAGCAAAGCAAGAGGCTCCCAGAGGGACCAGGTGCCAGCGCTAATGTAGGACCGTGAAGGTGGAAGTTGTTTGCAGCCCAAATTTGTTTGCAATTAGAGGGGAGAAGGCCATTTGGCACAACAAGCCAGGGCTATGAGGTTTATTCATCTCGGCCTCCTCCCTATTTTTCTCTCTGCATCCTGCAATTAATTCCCCGTAGAAATAATCTGTTTTCTTGAACTCATTTATAATATTTGCTTTAATGGCTTTCTGTAATCATTTTGCATACATTAACTGAAGCCTAAATACCTGAAGAATGGTGTGCTGTTTTGGCCATGGAAAGCTGTTATTTTAATGGAAGTCATGTGGCTGTAGCCACATGCATCCCTGTCAGAGTGCAGGGGTTAAAATGATACCTCTTAAACAGAAGCATCTCTCTTAGCTGTAGGACAGACTCACTATTTTTTATCTTTTTTTCTAAAATACTGAGATTACATTTCATCCCTGTTGAAATGATCTCCATCTACAACATGAGAACTGTTAGTTACAAGCTTATTAATTGATTATCTTACTAATTAGAATATGATTGCTGTTGTATGGCTTCAAATTAATTTTAAACTACTTGAATTATAAAAAAAATACACACAGATTGCATCTATTGCAATTCTGAATACAAATATAATAGGGGGAGATAGGAATACTAATTAGCACTTTAATTAGTCTTTCAGAGCAGAAATGAGTTTAGATGTAACACATGGTGCATCAGAATCTTCCTGTTTGGTGTTTTGGTAAAGTTATGAATTGCTAAGGATAAGTTGAACTGTGTAAAGAAGTCTGGCAAAATTGGTTAGTCTGCATCTCGATGTGCTCTGCTGCACCAAGCTGGACATTGGGGTATGCAGAGTGTTCATACAGGCTTAGCAGTTAGGCTTGGATTTGGCCTTAGGAGCAAGCTTAGACCTTATGTGTTTAATATGTATAGTGGGACAAGCTGTTCTGACAGGAGCTCAGAGGCCAAACCTAGGACAAAGTCTACGTGCTGGGAAGTGAATTGGGAGTTCAGCACACGGACAACTTCCTCTGAACTGTCATCTTGGAGATGGCTTAAATCTGGCAGTTTGCCTTCAGAAATGGGGAGAATCTGTGGAATTGTTATTGAAGAGAATATTTTGCTATTGTTGGATATTTGACAATTTAATAGGAAACTAGATTTGCTTTAAAAAAAAAGCTGTCTGGCTGAGAACTTGTTTGGAGCCTCAGTTCCTCATCTCACCTACTGATATTTAGGCCAACTGCTTCTGTTAGTTGGGGGTGCAGGTGTCAATAATTAAAAAGAACAATGCAAGGAGATGTGCGAGTGAGCACCAGTGCAAAACCACACCAAATACTGCAGGGTGGTCATCTTGCTGAATGCTCCTTGGTGGCAAATTGAAAAGATTTGCCTTGAGACCTGTAAAAATGTTGGTGGCTGAGTGTTGAGGGAAGATGTCCTTACAGGGCAGGTTCTGGGGCATCAACTGTGCAGAGCTTCCAAGGGCTGCTTTCCCCCTGCAAGACCTAAAACAGCTATGTGAAATAATGATAACATAATAATAATAATAGCATAATGTTTGAACCACCAGCATATCCGAGTGACTGGGATGTGGGTGATTTACCCTCTCCCAGGACTCTCCTAGCAGAGTACCAGATGTTTAAATTTACTGATGTGACAACAACATCTAATATAAAACTTCTTTCTGCTGCTGTGCAAAGGGGCTGTTGTGCTGCTGGAAATCGGGCTTATCCCACTAATTCCTTTTCTCTGTTTATACTTACAGGCATGCAAGGAGCATTGAAAATCCAGAAGTTATATATCCAAGTTTGGTGCATCTATTTCCTGTTTTAGTAAGATTTTTGCTTCTTTGTGCCTCCTGTACCAGGAAGATGTATTAGACTATTAGCTATATTTTAGCTCAGGCTGTTTTAGTTTCCTCATCCTTTTTTTAAAAATTTTTTGGTAACGACAATGTAAAGACCTAGGTTGCTACAGGTAACCCAATGAAACACTTTACTCAGTATCTCCTGAACAGAAAGTGGGTCAGTTTTCTGACGCTCAGCCATTAATCTAACGAAGCACATGGTAATTGCAAACAGTCAAAGTACGAGCTGATACAATTCCCCTTAACACAAAAAATCCCAAGGTGCCGAACCACCAGATATAAAATTCCGTAAGTGGATGGTTATGTGAGTTCAATAGCCTATTTTGCAATGCTTTCTGGTCTCGGAAGGATACAGATTGATGATATTTGGTACCGAGTTCTCCAATCAGCACTTACGAGGTGTTTCTTAAATCTTTCTTGCCACTTGCTGTCTAGTCAATTGGAAAAATCTGTCCTGAGAGTAATTGGAAATTGCCCCAGATTGTCATTGAGTGATTTACAGAAATACTCTTTGATTATAGTCCCGGACGGTTTTATATTTTACTGGCCATCATATTGCACTAGAGGGGAGAAAAATAAAATTGTCAGCTGTGGGAAATTAGATAATTGGCGTAGTTTATTCAAAAAAAGTCCATTTCTTTAGGCGATCTCATGCAAGGTTTAAAAAAGGCAATACCATTAATCAAGACTCATTGACAATATGATGACCTTACATGGCCTGTTAAACTGTATCAAAATGTTTATTTTGCCTTTGTGGTGTCATTTTTCCAGAGGATATAGAAAGATCGTTCCTTATAGGTATGGTTAATTCTGCTATAAATGAGGTACTGTAATTCAGTCTTTTTTTTAGAATTGTGATTTCCTGATGGAACCCAACAGCAACTGGAGAGAAGTTAAGAAGCTTTTCCCCTTTCAGCTTAATGGTAAAAACTTCTTAAATTTAAATAATCACTTCAAAACAAAAGTACTTTTGTTACTTGATGGAGCACATGCAGTCTAGTGAGTAGTAATAACCACATTAAATCCTAAGGTAGTGATTATAAATGGACTCTCTATTTGGGTATTATAAAAGAAAGCAAATGCTTAAGAGAAATTGCTCATGGCTGAAGGGATTAAAAGTGCTTAAATTAGCATAAATGAACCGGAATCCTTAAGGAACTAAAATCTGCAGAAGTCATTTGAGAGTGAGAGGAAGCAGAATTCTCCACTTGGAGCACTCATCAACACCTTCTGTGAAGATATAAATGGTCTGTATGGAGCCAGAGGAGCTGCTGAAAGGTGCTGACCTGGACTTTTGCAAAGAAATCCCCCAGTGCCTGTTTTTGACAATGGCAAGACATTATAAGGGGTTTATGGGATTTTTGCCTGCTGCTTTTTTAATATTCACCTAGGAAAAGCAAGAAAATGCCTGGAGAGAGAGCAGAAAGCCTACTACGAGGTGGGGGAAAAAATGAGAATTCATGTGAGAATTGTGGTTTAGAAAATCAATAGTTTTAGGCATTGACTTGTAGGAAAAGGATTCTCCCCCTGAGATGGCTTTTTAACTAGCCAAGGACACTTTGGAAATGAATATCATGGCAACTCCTTGATGCATCAGTTAAGAAATGGCCAACTGTCAACTCTGGCTCTGGAGTGCAATGCTGTTATAAATAGGACATGTTTCCATTCATTAGTTAAAGTAAAAAGTGAATGGAGTATTGAGTAATGGTGAGAGCAGAAAATAAATGTAGTTGCGGTTGCACGGGCTGGGGTTCAGGAGCATATGTTTCTATCTGACACTTTTCTCGGCAGAAGCTCCACTCTTAACAGTTTTGCTTAAGGAGGTTGCTAAACTGGAAGACAGACTTCTTCAATAAAACCTCATGAAAAATGTATGTTAATGGGAGCCAGGAACCAGGAGCTTAAAGTGTGGGTTAGTTTCTCTTCTTGATACTCAGTAATTTTGAACCATTTTCTAAGCTGGTGGATAAGTAAGCGATACCAGAATTAGACCTAAAAAATCTAAACAAAAGCCCAACATTTCCACCAGTTGGAGTGCAACGACCTACACTACATTTTTCCTTTTCTCTCCCAGTTACTGTTACAGTTTGTTGGCAGCGGCTGAAGTAGGGACTTTGCAGCCAAGGCTCTCCCTGTAGGCATTAAGCAGTTTACCTGAATGATGTACATTGCTTCTGCCAGCTTAAGGCTTTGAGTCTCAAATCTTGTTGTGTTTTTTTTCCTCGATATTTGGTCGTTTGCACAAAAGCAAAAATCTGCTTGCAGCTGCACCACAAGGCTGCTTGCTCTTCAGCTGGGGCCAAGAAATCACAGCTGTGTGAAGTGGCATGTATCATAAGCAACGGGGCAAGGGAATAAGTTTTTTAAAGCATTTATTTCCTCAGTTGCACAATGATCAGAAAATAATGAAATGCCCTGCTATCAAAGGGGGAAAAAATCTTGAAACCTGATAAAGCAGATGGGTTGGTTTAATAACAGATCGAGGCAGTGTTCCCCTGTACAGCACTACTACCTGTAGTAAAGCTGTAAGAATTTCAAGCCCTTTGGATGTGAGATGGTATCTGTGTTCTGGTTGTTGCAGAGAAAACAAACCCTCAACTTCCAAAACCATCCCTGGGGTTGTTTTTAATTGTGTTAGTGAAGAAGCAATGGGGACAGTGAGCAGTTCTCCTGATTTCCAGCTCAAAGTTTGAGTCGTGTGAAGATGCAGTGTAGGGGAATGGATATCTTTGCAGCTTCCAGCCTCGATGAGCAGAGGAGCTTAACTTTTCCATGTGAGAATCAGCAGCTTTTGGTCAGCACTTTGGCTTTTGAAGACTCTCTTCCTGTGTTGTGAGTTCAACAGCCTGAGCAGCATTGATTTAAGCTTGCAGTGGGAAGAAGATGTCTCCTTGAATTCACCAGTATAATCCATGGGAATCTGCTGGTCACCAAATGGAAACACAGAAACTTCAAGGCTTGGTTTAGAGTCCTGCAGCTCTGTTGAGGTCCTGTGGCTGTAAAGGTAGAGTTAGACCAAGGGGCACAGGCAAGATAACTAGGTGCAAAATAATCGTAGGCAGAAAGCTTAAATATATTTGAAAATACCAGCTACCAATGTAAGTACTGATGGCAGTTTAGACAGCATTATTTTGTTGATCTGGAGGATTTGATTTTTCTACAAATGCTTTTAAACAACTAAGTGTAAATGAGTGTAATGATGAGTTCAGGAGAGTAATTTTTTTTTCTTGCTAAACTAACCATTAAATGAGAAGCAAAAAGTGAAAATGCAGAGGGCTAGGAACCAAAAAGCAATACACAGATGGTTAGTGGGAGACCTGTTATGTATGCATGATTTTATCAAAATATGTATTAATGATCCTGCATAGAATTAAGCACATGCTTAATGGTAAGTGTCAGGTAGTTCTGTTGTACAAGCAAAGCTTTATCCAACTAAAAGCTATACCTATCTGAAAACACCTTTTATAACTAAGAAGTCTTCTCAGGCATGTGTTTTTTTTAATCTAAGTGTTGCCATTTCCACTTAATGTCTTTACAATTCTCATTATAAATGATTAGGAGAAGAATGTAAAAGATGATGAATTCTGAGCCCTGAGATATACAAGGTGAAATTGCACACGGAGTGAAGTGGGTGCAGGTTCCATCATTCAGCAGAGCCAGAATCTCTAACCTCTTCTGTTCTCGTTATCAACGAATGCAATCTAATATCTGATAACAATAGGTCTGGAAAGAAGGACTTGATTATATTACTGCTGTGAAGCCAACTTCTGTTTTTTCTCCTCCCTTTAAATCACAGAACGTGTTTATCGAAAACAGTTTTCAGTATTTTGATATGTAACCTTCTGTATAATACAGCTACACATAAGAACAGAAATCTAAAATTGATCTTTTTGTAGCGGTGGTGTATCTGTTCCTTGTGTATTTTTTTTACATTCTGTACTGTGGAGCAGCTGATTATCTTACAGTACACTGTCCTGCCTTAGGCGTTACAAAATCAAAGAAGAACAAATTTATTTCTGTTTATTTAAGTAACAGCAGAATTTTCCTCCATGACCTCTACATTTTTTACTTTTGATAGTGATGTATGAAGCAAGAAAAACAGTTTGACTTTCAGATGCACAGCAGAGGTTATGCTGGCAGTAAAGAAAAGCCTCTTTCCAATATCTGCAGGAAGCAAGCTTGACGTGGCATTTGCTAAGGGAAAAGAACCTGGAATGTAGAGGTAATTAGCAATAAAATGGTAATATTAAAGCATATGAAGGAAAGATAATATAGAAGTACTTGCAATCACAAATCATTGTTTCTGTGTGTTTTCCTACTTTATTATTTGCAGTATCCTTGCAACAGGTCTGCAAACATTCACTCGCCTGTTAAATTGGTAACATTAATTATTGCGTTTTTTCAGGAAGCATATAACAGTTTTGTAGAAAGCTTCTATAGGCTAAATATATTCTAGAAGTGTTTCTTATTTTTATTGACTTTCAGAGCATGTAAGCTCTACTCTGGTATATTATTAATGGATGGTGAAGGGGGAAGATTTTAAGAAAACAAATGCAACATGAAGTGGGAAATATTTCCTTATTACCACAGTTGCTAAACAGCTGAATTGGATATTTTTTTGCCTGTTTTTATGCAGGCTAAAGTTTATAGACCTTGGCAATAAGGAAACACCTGCAGGGTTAACTGTGGGCTGTTTTGCATGTACATGGTTCCCACTGAAAGCAACTGGATTAAAGGTTAGAAAGGAGTTAACTTTGGAAGTCGGACAGCAGAAATGTTTTCCCCCTTTTCCTTAAACTGAGTTTCATAGGCACTTTACATGATGTTAGATGCATAAATAAATACATAGTTCAGAAATACTGAATTAGATTTGGTCTTTTGGCGTTGTGGAAATAAATTTTGGTAGCAGGATCAGTACCTAATGGTGGACATAGTAAAAAGAACCTGAATTCTATAGTGTGTTCTGTTCTATTTAGACTGAAAGAACTCAATCACTCATCGTAGTTGTGTCTGAAATGAAGAGCAGACAAGTCTTTGATTTGAAGTATCTGTGTGATTAGTTTGTCCGAGTTGGGCAGCAGTGCAGGTTTGTCTGACTTGCTTTTTGCACAGTAGTCTGGAGGCTTGAGCATCTCCTACCTGGTCAAGTGCCTACTCTGAGGAGCAGATTAATTCCTCTCCTCTGAAGTTACCTTGAGGTTTTCTAAGTGTGTTTTCTGCAGCAGGGTAGAATCAAGAGTTTTCAAAAGCTTTTGAGGAGGAACAAGCCAAAGGGTCCCTAATTCACAGTGAATCATCCAGCAACTCGGTGATAGCTGAGGTACGTGAGCCTGGTTCAAAGACTTAATGTTCAGTTCCCCACGTTTTAACAAGTACCGCTCATTCTCACTCCAGTGTCTCTTGGACCCAGGGAACAATGGGCAGTTTTATGAGTTTGTTACTTGAACAAAACTGATTTTAGGGGCTTGTTGCTTAAAATTTCCATCAGCTCTAACATTGAGCTGAAAAAGCTCCATCGTCTCTTGCAGCCTCAGTGCTCCTGGGGAATTAGTCTCTGATATCATTCAGCAGGCTAAATGAGCCTCCAGCGTCCTCATATCTAATAAGCTCTTATTTAACATCCCTGAAAGGACCTTTCAGCCCTCTTGCACCCCCTGAACTTTGGTCCTTTTCCTCCTCCAAATTTCTGAAAATGTTGCTGATATAATATGAATTACCTCTGCTTTAACATCCATCATTTAGGGTGAAGTTTAGTATCTGAACTTTGCAGCCTGCGGCATGTCACCAGCTGCCATCCAGATAGGTCAATCATTTGTTCCATGTTAATGCCATTTTTTTTTCCTTCATAAGTTACAAGGTCACCTTAAGCCCTGGAAAAGGCCTAAAGAGCAGTGAAAGAGGAGTGGGCAAGGAAGTGATGTATTCGGTGTTGCAGTAGCTTGGGTGCTCCCAAACAGAATGATCTCTACAAAACTAATAATATTATTTCATATAAGAAAGCAAAGCAGTTCAAGATACCAGGGTGGTTAGTCAGGTCTTTCTCTGCTAGAAACTTCATCTCTGGTTATAAAAAAGAAAAAAAAAAAAAAAAATGCCGATGCAACTCAGAATTTTTACTCTTGTCCAAAGTTCATAAAAATCTACCTCCCTCTTTTCTATTTCTCTACAGCTTTTTTGATCCCCTCCTTAGACAGCCAGGGTAAAGCTGACATGTTATTTACTGAGGAAATTAAATTTATTTAACAAGGAAGTTATGAGAGTCTGTCTCCTATCAGAAGCAGAAGTATTCTGCTTTTTATCTGAATCTCAAGGAGTTGGTACTGAAGAAAGTTGCAGTGACCAGCGAGGTATACGTATTTATTATATTTTTGCCTGCAGTGCTCTTCTCAGTAGTCAAGATTGCATCCTTGTGAACATTCGTACAGCTGCGGAAAAGATGAGAGTTGCCAACTAGCAAATTTTTTTTTCCACAAAACCCTTTTCTCCAAACTATTGAGTGCAGCTTACAAAGGACGGTAACAAAGCCAGGTATCTGGCGGGCACAATGGGAGATGAAATTCATTGTGGCAGCCGCAAGGTAAGGCGCTCTAGAAGGAACAATTGATCCATTGATGGGATCTAAATTAACTGTAAGTACTCGGGGAGAGAGCCCTGGCTGTCATTGTGAGCAGCTCCGTGCAGCCGGTGCCCGGCGCTCCGCGATGATTAAAAGCAGAGCGAGACGGAGCGTTGGGATGCGCCGGGAGAGAACAGGGAAGGCTCTTGAAAACACGGTGTGGCCGTTGGATACATCCGTGTGGGAGCTCAGCACGGACCCAGCGCTGGGTTTTAACGCCCCATCTCCAAAAGGAGGCCTCAGAAATAAAGAATAGAAGCCCTGAGAGGCTCCCTTTCCAGGGAGAGTGTTGGGTCGGATTCCTCCTTTGGTGCCTACCCTCTGCTGCCCTTTGGAAATCAAGTGGTTCTGCAGGTTGCAAATTGCTATGGAGTATGACCTATTTAACTGAGATGCATAGAAATGCTTATTGTGGGGAGGAGACACAAACTAGCAGTTGATGAACTGCAAAAAAAATGCTTTGACTTCCCTTTTTGAACAACCTTCTTTTAAAATGACCATCAAAGAAAAAGGAAATTCAAGCATGCGACTTTATAGTCAGGCTGCTGATACCTGCTTTATATGAAAGATATCCTTTCTTTCCATCCGTTGTTCCTGGTTAAAAATAATTTGGGGAGTCAGAGGAGAGGAGAGGGAAAGTACAGACTTCATAATCAGAACTAAGGCTTGCAAAGCAGTGCACAACCGATTCAGAAAATGACTCAAAATGGACTAACTCGGACCAAGA
>JAVCKT010009215.1:0-12551 GCA_032273925.1 Rhynchotus rufescens | reverse complement strand
TTTTTTTTTTTTTTTTTTTTGTTTTTTTTTTTTTTTTTTTTTTTTTTTTTTTTTTTTTGCTGCCCGTGTTGATCTCTCTCCCTTATTGTTATTTTCAGCCAGTTTATTTTTGAGCCCACCCAGCCCCCTCCCCCCTTAAACCTTCCTGAGAAGTCAAAGCAGAGAGAGAGAGACAGAGAGAGAGAGAATATTTTTTTGGGGCACGTTTTTTTTATTTTTTTTTGCGACTGCGAAGATCTTTTCCCCGCTTTCACACCAGCCTCCTTTTTTTTTTTTTTTTTTTTTCCTCCCTTCTTCTTCCCCCCTTTTTCTCCTCCCCCCCCCGCGCTGATGCCGAAGGGGGTGTTTTTGATGTGGTTGCTTTGGTGGTGATCGTCGCCGACTTTCCAGAGAGGGTGTTTTTCGCCGCCGCCACTGCTGCTGCTGCTGCTTCTCTCCGCGTTGTGTGTGTGCGCGCGTGCTTTTTTTTTGGTTGCTGCATCGCCGCTGGGAAGATGCTTCTGGATGCTGGACCGCAGTATCCCGCCATAGGAGTGACTACCTTCGGATCGTCTCGCCACCACTCCGCGGCCGATGTCACGGACAGAGAAGTGGGGCTGGGGATCAACCCCTTCGCCGACGGCATGGGCGCCTTTAAAATCAACCCGAGCAGCCACGAGCTCGCCTCGGCCGGCCAGACCGCCTTCACGTCGCAGGCGCCCGGCTACGCGGCGGCGGCCCTGGGCCACCACCACCACCCGAGCCATGTCAGCTCCTACTCCAGCGCCGCTTTCAACTCCACACGGGACTTTCTGTTCCGCAACCGCGGCTTCGGCGAGGCGGCGGCAGCCAGCGCCCAGCACAGTCTCTTCGCCTCGGCTGCCGGCAGCTTCGCGGGGCCGCACGGCCACACGGACGCCGCGGGCCACATCCTCTTCCCGGGGTTGCACGAGCAAGCGGCGAGCCACGCTTCGCCCAACGTGGTGAACGGGCAGATGCGCCTCGGCTTCTCCGGAGACATGTACGGCAGACCCGATCAGTACGGCCAGGTCACGAGCCCGCGCTCCGAGCACTACGCGTCCACCCAGCTGCACGGCTACGGCCACATGAACATGAACATGGCAGCGCACCACGGGGCAGGGGCCTTCTTCCGCTACATGCGGCAGCCCATCAAACAGGAACTCATCTGTAAGTGGATTGAGCCCGAGCAATTGTCAAACCCCAAAAAGTCCTGCAACAAAACTTTCAGCACGATGCACGAGCTGGTGACTCATGTCACGGTGGAGCACGTTGGAGGACCCGAGCAGTCCAATCACATATGTTTCTGGGAAGAGTGTCCGAGAGAAGGGAAACCTTTCAAGGCCAAATATAAACTTGTAAATCACATCAGAGTCCACACAGGTGAAAAGCCTTTCCCCTGCCCTTTCCCAGGCTGTGGCAAAGTGTTTGCCAGATCAGAGAATCTCAAAATACACAAAAGAACTCATACAGGTACAGTAACCGCCGCTGTAGCTTTTCTTGCCGCGCGTGACGGCGCCGAGAGCGTGGGGCGCAGGGAGGGACGCGGCGCGCGGGCCTGGGGCTGCTCTGCGGGGGACGGGGCCGGCGGGGAACGGTCCACGGCGACGGGATTTCCCTTAGGAGCAGGCTCGGAGCTCCACGGCAAAATAAGCTCGGTCACAGACACGCCGGCGGCAGCAACAAAAAGAAAATTCACTCTGATGTGGCTGAGGGAGGGGGAGAAAGGCAAAATTTCCTGCCGGGATTGCGAGGGCAGGCGGAGGAAAAAAAATCGCAGCAACCTGTCCTGTTAAATTTATAGGTTTTAATTAATTGGTCTTGGGCGGTTTTGACTGTGGCGTGATGAGAAATTGTGTTAAATATCCCGGGCAGCTCATCTGTCTCCGCTCCGCCGTTCAGGGAGTGCTAAATATTTAATTCCGCGGAGCCGAGGGTTAAAGCAGCCGAGCCTGGCGCGCCGGTGCGGGGCTGTGGTGCGGGAGGGAGGCGGGCACTGGGATCCCGGAGAACTTTCTTGTGCCGGTGGGAGGCACGGGGAAGCCTCAGCCTGCGGGAGCCGCTTCCCCCACATCCACCCCGGCAGCGCCGCTTCCCGGGGCGCTTTCGCGGCGGGCTCGGAGCTGCTCTTGTCTTGGATTCCCTGGGCGAACAATTTCCAATATTGCACGAAAATAAGGGGGAGGGGGCCGCAGTGTGTTGGAGGGCAAAATACCACGAGAATGGGCTATAAAAACGGAAAGTAGACACAGAGGATGGCGTGTAAACAGCAGCACCCCTGCTCTGCCTCTTCGAGCCTTTCGAAGAGAAGACACGCTCAGGGCCGGGGCTCCTAAATGTAACTCGTTCCTAAAAAAAAAAACAAACAAACAAAAAAAAAAGTTAAGAAGTTTTTTTAGCAGCCCTTCTCGCATAACAGGCGCTGAGCTAGTCGGAGGTGCGGGAAAGAGAGAGAAGAGGAGAAAGATTTGGGAATTTGAGCCTCTTTCAACTTAGAAAGTTGCGAGTGTTAGCAATGCAGCGCGGGGCTTCCGTCCGGCAGCGCGATGGGGACAAGGGGTTCAGGAGGCCCTGCTAATCCGATCCTTTCCCCTCCTTTCCCTCTGCAATAGGTGAAAAACCATTTAAGTGTGAATTCGAGGGCTGCGACAGGCGCTTTGCAAACAGCAGCGACCGCAAAAAGCACATGCATGTGCACACTTCCGACAAGCCCTATCTCTGCAAAATGTGCGACAAGTCCTACACACACCCCAGCTCCCTCAGAAAGCACATGAAGGTAAACGGAGAGCGCGGGCCTTGCGCGGGGGCGGCCCCGAGGGGGAAAGGAGCGCGGGGAGACGGCGGGGCCGGGCCGCGGGGCCTGCGCGGTGCAACGGGGGTTCCGTGAAGGATCCACCGGGCCGGGCCGCGTCCTGCTCTGTGGGATCCGGGATCCGCGGGTGCTGGGATGGGGGCCGCCCCTCCGGGCACTGGCTCCCCGAGGCGGCGGCCCCCACGTCGGGCAGGGCCTGGGTTTCGGGCGCGATGCTCCGCGCAGAGCTGCAAGCAGCAAGGGCCGCGCTCTTCTTTCTGTGCCCTATTTGTGCCCGCATCTCTCTTGCAGGTCCATGAGTCGTCCTCGCAGGGCTCGCAGCCCTCTCCCGCCGCCAGCTCGGGCTACGAGTCCTCCACGCCTCCAACCATCGTGTCTCCATCCACAGAAAACCAGACCACCAGCTCCTTATCCCCTTCCTCCTCCGCAGTCCACCACACGTCCAGCCACAGCACGCTCACGTCAAATTTTAACGAATGGTACGTGTAAAACGCTAAAACAAAACAACAGAAAAACAAAACAAAACGAAACAAAACAACCCCCCCCAAGCGAGCAAACAAATACCCTATTTAAAAGACTCTAAAAATAATGAACACTTTGAAATCAGAATTTTAAAAAGCAAACAAAAATAGAACGCTGCCAGTAGACCCAGGACTGAGTAAAATGAAGACTTTTTTTTTGTTCTTGTTTCTTGTTTTGTGCTTTTTCCCCCTTCCTTTCTTTTTGTCCTTTTACTTCTCCCCCTCCATCTCTCTCTCCTTATTAAAAATGTATTCTACTCTTTTTTTTTTTTTATTTTCTCTCTCTCTCTCTCTCTCTCTCTTTTTTTTTTTTTTTTTAATTTTAATTTTTGGTCTGTTTTGTTCATCTCTGTTGCAAGGCTTGGTAGGCGAAGGGGTTAGTAGAATGCAAAAGAAGACAAGGTTACCAGGGCAAATGCCAACCGTGTAGGGCTTTACTGGAAACCACTGATTAGAGATGTGCAACTGCATGTCTGCTCGGGCAGCGGCCTTCCCCACTATCCCCTCCTGTAAATACAGAATTATTAGCTTCAAAAAAAATGTACTGTTTGATTTTGTAAATAGTTATATCGCAAGTTGAATAAGGGGATATGTGGAGTTGTGGTCTTTGCATATATGTGGGGGGAGGGGAGGGAGGGAGGGAGGGAGAGGTGGCGGGTGGGGCGGAGGTGGTGGGGGGGCAGAGGGAAGAGGTAGAAATTCAACTATTTGTACTGAATGGCAAGAATGTTCTAGTAAATGTGTACCAAAATGTGAATTACTTTGTATTATTACAGTCTAAACGTCGATCTAACAGAATATTATTGGTATTAATGTGCTTTTTTTGTATAAAGTGCAACATTTCGTCCCAAAGTCCAGTCTAAGTAGTGCAGTAAAATGTTGTTACACGTCCTGTCAAGAAATTCGTATAGTGAAAGCCTGGATCTGCGTGTCAAACTGTTACATTTGTTTATGTAAAGTGATATTAAAAAAAAAAAAAAGATATAAACTATATCTGTCCGTTGCTTTTGGCAAATACAAGAACATAATGTATATAAATCCTAATTTCCATATTTATCCGCATGTAAAGGTCCGGTTATACATGTTACAAGATATTCAATATTTATGGCTAGAAGAATTGGTATGTAAAATTTAGTTTACAGAACTGTTTGGTAACATTTCGTACCTTATTAAAGATTCTTAAATCCCATGAATTGTAGTAGGAATTCTTATTCGCTCAGTCAACCTGCTGCAACTTCAACTAGCTTTAGGATATTAGAATAAAACTGTCCCAGTTTTTCACTGCTTTCCATTATGTCATCACTAAAGCAGCGAAGGTGATATAAATGTGATAAATGAAAGGATCCCTGCTGGCATTACTATAGTGTGTAATTAGTATTTATATCAAAATTTATGAAACAAATTTTCGGCCGCAGTATAATTTAAATGACCTTTGCAGACATAGAATAACAACCATAAAAATAACAGAAATAGATTGCATATGCTACATAAATATTAATGTGGGGAATTGTTACATGAGAAGTGCTTCACTCCACTCCAGCGCTGCCCATGAATCTGCATAGACTGGGTCCCTAAATTAAATTAATTCGGATAACATATATTAGGAGATTTAAAACAGAGGAGATTTCGGTTGCTATTTTAATTTAGAGCATTTATGACCATAACTAATTCCTAGGCAATGGATTCATGACTTTCCTTGGGCCTTTAACTCTAAGAAGTACAGCACTGGTTCGCGAAGGCCGTTGTTGTTGATTTTGTTGTTGAGTGTATTTTTTGTTTTGCTTTTTTTTTAATCCTTTCCCTTTTTTCTTTCTTTTTTTTTTTTCCTGATATTCCTTAAAACATGATGTTAATTTAAATCAATTACTTCTTCTGTTATGTTATTATTATTACTATAATTTTGCCAGTGTTAATAGCTTTCTAAAAAAAATAAATCTAGGAGATAAGAATTATTTTATGTAATTTGATTATCTTCCTATCTCTTTTATTTATTTCTCATTTACTTAAGAAATTCGTTCCATTGGCTGGCGTTGATACAGTAAATTTGTAAATGAGAAGACAATATAAAAAATCTAAATTACTTGTGCTTAATGACTGTAGCAGAACGCCTTTTCTCTAAATCAGATTGTCTTCCTTGCAGTTTAGTTTGATAGATTTGCAAGCTGTACTGCTTCCACTAACTTAGCCACGGTTGTTGGAACTGTTGGGCTTTGTTCCTGGTTGTAGCCTGCATGATCGCCCCATTAAGCAGACAACGTATCAACAGACAACACAAATCATGAGGTTGGCTAAAGCTGCGAGGGCTTGCGATATGTCATAGAGTGAATTGCACGGACTGACCTTCCAGTAGACCAGGATGACACTTTAACAGCTTCTTTAAAGAAATATTATGTGTACGGCGAGGCAGTAGGGAGACTCCGAGCTGGTGGGGGAGGGGGCGGCCGGGGCTGCTCTCCGGGTGGCGGGGTCCTCACCGGCCCTCGCACGGGGACAGCCCGCGAGAGGATCGGAGCAGAGCCCCTGGTTTTGTCGCTCCGTAGCATCGGGGTATTTCTCTCGGTGAGTTTCGCCGCCCTCAAGGGCCCCCTTTTCCCCTGTGAAGTTTGCAGGGGACAGGGGGAGCCCCGCTGCTGCGAGCCGGGCATCGCGGGAGAAAGTGGCAGAAGGGACTCAGTTTAACGTTACTGTCTACAAAATGCTTATTAATATTATTGTTGTTGTTATTATTATTACTATTATAAGCCTAATATCAGTTTTCAATGAAAAGAGCGCCACCTTGCAGGGTTTGGCGAGATAGGAAAAAAGTTCGAGACCGGTGGGACCCAGGCTGAAATTGTTGGTACTTGGGGAAATGTGATCCAGCGGGGAGAAGAGCCAGGGAAATATGCTTAGCGTGTCGAAAATGTTACACTGCGTGCATCTAACTGTCCCGTCGGCTTGTCCTGGCAGGAGTTTTAAAAAATGACTTGAGGGCAGCTAGGAAAAAAAAATGTAGAGTTAGTGCAAACTATGCTCCTGAAAAATAAACGGGAGAAATGTAATATGGGCAATATATTTTAAAGATGAATATTGCAAGTTTCTTTGAACTTCTCTGGAGTCCCTAGTGGTCGCTTAGCACGGGTCTGTTACTTACGTGTGTCTGAGCACTTGGCTAACGAGTATGCTTTAAAACTTTGGGTCGGAGGCTCGTTTCAGCGTCCTAGCGCATCGGGAACGGGTTTGTTGCTGCTGCTGCTGCTGCTGTTGTTTTCTCTCGGGGGCGGGGGTGCAGCCCTGCTGGATCGCCATACCATATATGTTCTGAATTAGCGCCGATCACTGGGGCTGCGCTCGCTGCGTTCAAGCCCACGTCGTGCTCGTGATGTTGTCTCTGCGGAGAGGAGCGGGTCTTTAATACAACCTCTCCCCCTCCCCCTAAAAAAAGAGGCAGCGACAGGGGCATTTTGCAGGCAGAGGTAGTGGGGAGTCTATCAGCGGTTTCCCTGCTCACGCAGCAGTGGAGCCCGCGGCCCGGTACCCGGGCGCTCTTTGTGGATTTAAGCGCGGAGGTTTGTGGAGAGAAACGTTAATCCCAGGGCTGCAACTTCGACGGGCTCCGTCGCTTTGTTTGCACCCATAACGCCCGGTTTTTGAGATGGTTTGGGGCACCTCCTCTAGTTTTGGGAATTCACGGATGTTAGGAACAGGTCCACGCTGTGCACCAGCGGAAGGCCCGTGCACTGCTGTGTGCTCTGGAGCAGCCCAAGTGCCGGGGCCCGACGTGCGGCTGCTGCCGGCGCCGTTCGCAGCTCCCGCGCCCGCGGAGCCTCCCGCGGCCGAGGAGGAGCGTTTGCGGAGAGGCAGGAGAGCGCGGTGGTGCCTGCGGGAGCGCGCGGGGCTGCGCGCAGAAACCGAAATGCCAAAAGAAGGGAAAAAAAAAGAAAAAGAAAAGAAAAACCCAACAATAACCGGGCGCTTCCTTTTCCCCCCGAAAGCCTCGCCTTTCAGGTCTTTTTAATGGCTTGTGAGTGATCGCTTGATTTTTTGAAAAGGCGAGGCCGGCATTCACCGAGCAAAGTTCTCTCCTTTAAAGCAGACGCTGCTTGAAATGGGGACAGTCCCTAGGCACTGGCCGCGCCGGCTTATCGCGCTCGGCCAAAGCAGCCCCTCGTCTGGTGCACCGAACTTGGGGACTTTTATTTACTGCTTTTCTGGCCCCGCTGGCAAAGAGGCTCTACTTTGTAAGTTTTCCCACGTCCAGAGCACTTGCTCCTTCTAGAGCAACTTTCAGACAGTGCGAAGTGTTGGAAACGCCGCTGCCCGCTGCAGCTGGAGCCCTCAGAAATGTGCGACCCGCGCCCAGGTCGGCGGGACACCCGGCAGAATCCGTGGGGAGCCGACGCCTCGCTTCAAAGACAGCTTCCAGGAGACAGGATGAGGGGGGAAAAAATCAAACCTATATGTATATAGATATAAAGCTACTGATACAGGGCAGAGTATTTCAAGTGCCTTGATGCTAAAAGAGCCTGGGCGTATTTTACTGCTAGAGTTTAGAGTGCAAATTATTTGTAAATATTATCCTTGCACATATATCTCAAGCTTTTTTTTTTCTTTTTTATTCTTTTTTTTTTTTAATAGCAATTAATTGTGCAATGCACACAAACACGGCACGCCTTAGCACGCGTGTTCCTCCCCGTCCACGAAAACCCCACTCGTGCCCGAGGAGGTGCCCCGCCGCATGTGCGAAGTGCGGGCGCGCTGCATGGCCCCGCATGTTCCCGAGAGGTGAGCGTGGCCCCGCGCAGCCCCCGCGGAGCTGCTGCCTTCACCCTTCCAGGCGGCCACTCTCTCCTGCCTGCGCGCACCGAGGCCGCGGGAAGTGCGCGGAGAGGACGCGCTGCCGCCTTCGCGTCTGCGACCCGCAGGATACCCACTCTTTGTTGCACATGGGAATCGCTATTCGCATTACTGGGTTTATTTTTTATATATACAGACACCCACATTTAAACAGCGGTGCTTTGGAAGGATACATGTGCACATATTTATGCGGAGATGTATTTCTGAGGGCGCACGTAAGCTCCAGTATTTACCTGCTCTATACAAGGGACCGTATGTACCAAAAACGGTGTGTTTTTTAAATTAATCCGGTGTGGTTAATAATAGAAATCTTAATTTTGAAACAGGCACTTTGCTGAATGTATTAAGGTACATTCCCTTTCATTATAAATAGGCTTCGTTTTTTTGGGGGGGAGGGGGCGCACTGTACATTAAACGGGCTTTTTTTTTTTTTTTTTCCAAATCAGTTTATTTATTTTTTTTTCCCGACGCTTAACTCTATGGGTCAGATTTGGTTCATCTTCGATAACAAGAAACACGATCCCGTGAAGCGAAGGGGCTATTTTTATCATGCAGCTGGAAGCTGTCATCAATTCGTAACATTTATTTCGGCTTTAGAACGATAGTATAAAATAGCATGAAGTTTCCAGATGACGCCCGTACTGCAGACAGGATTTTTCAAGTATAATAAATCAAATTAATTACCTTTTAGCTATATGGGATCATACTACCTCTCTACGATACTGCTATTAAAAAGAAACTCTCCCGTGTGTGCCTGTGTTTGCACGGCGGACCCGCGGGGCTGCCCCGGGGCCACCGCAGTGAGGTGGTCGCATGTCCCGCACTGTCCACGCGAGTCTCGGTCGCGCAGGCCGCGCGGCAGCCAATGCTCTCCTTGAAGAGTCGGGAAGTAGGGGGCTGCGGGGAGCAGAGGATACTTTGGGATCTTTCTCACTTCCAAGACTTCATGGAATAAAAAATGACACAGGAAGAGAAAACACTGGAGAGGAGGAAAAATAAATAAGAGCCCTCACAGTACACGCGTGTGGCGCATGGGGTACCCATAGGTGAGCGCTGCCCTGGCCCGGGCCCTTTCCTAGAGGACGCGACGGAGCCACCGGGGCCGCCCGCAGCTCCCGCACCCGCGGAGCAGCCGCCACTGCGCAGCGCGACCGCGGCCGGGGCGCATGCGCGGCCCCACAGCTCCACGTGCTCCTGAATATTTATGACTCGCCGCGGCGCGCGGAAGGTACCGGCGCGGATCCGCCCCGCGCCCGCCGCACGTGCTGCCCCCGGCGCCGCCCCCCGCGCAGCGCCCCCCCCCTTCACCCCTCCGCGGGGCCCCCCCCGCCGGCTCTGCGCGCGCGGCCCGGCCCGCGCCCGCTTAAACAGCCTCTCCCGCGCCCACCGCGCTGTCCGGCCAGGCGCTTCCCCTCCGCCTTCCCGTCTTTAATTTAACGGGCACTTTAGCAAATCGCCGGATCCTTCGATATAATAATTTTCAGATCAGATGTCCGCCAAACCGCGGTGCTTGCCACGGGATTAGGTGGCAGAGCGTAACGGGCGCGTTCTCCAGAGGAAAAAAAAATAGTGGAGCCTCGTGGGAAGAGAGGGAGGTTGTGGTAATGGATTCCTTCTCTGCATATCTCCCCTCAGTAAAATCTCATTATACTGTATATGGCCCATCATATTTTATTGCTGGTATATCTACATCACATGATGGATCCGAGTAACAAATACACGGACTCGGCGTTTATTCCGTTTGTAGGCTGCGCGGTTGTTTTAAGCAAATAGTCATAATTCTCCGTGCTCATTGTTTAGCGGCACAAAATAATTGTAAAACCTTTTTGTATGATGTCAAAATTACATCCCCTGTTATCAGAAATGTGCTTCTTAATCTTGCTCAAGAGGTGGGAGTTCTTTGTTTATTTATTATTATTGTGCTTTTCCTCCCCCAGAAGCCGGTGCGGAGCGAGGAGGACCTGCGGAGGGTGCGGGACGCACCTGGGCAGAGGCCGCCTTGTCCCTCAGTCCCGAGCTGCGGCTCCACCACTAACGACCCCTTCCAAAGTTACCCAAATGGCCACTCTGGGTGGAGCGAGGCTGTCTGGAAACCGCAGGGCGACAATTCACTTTCTGAAGGCTCTCTCTTGCATCCCTCGGGTCCCCCTCTCCGTCGCCGTCTCTGTCCTCCTCGTGCCGCGCCGGGACGTGGGCACAGGCGGGCGCGCAGCGCTGCGCAGCGGCCCCGCACCTTGGGTGCCACGCTCCGACCCCGACTTCCCTCCGCTCTCCGATCGCCCCAGCCGGCTACAAGAGGCGACAATAAAGCCCGTGTCCATCATGTCGCCTGTGCGTTTCAAACACCCTCAAGGAAAGGCAGATCCGCACCTCGATCCCCAAAGAGGAATCTAGGGTCTCGCCGTGGGCATCAATTTATTCCAATCATTATCTTGATGTGTATGAATGTATATAAACGTAAATATGTTTCCTTCAACCAGACTTTATTTATTATTATTTTTTTCTAGTTAAATGGGAAGAACCCCGATATTTCCACGTGGTGCTGAAGGAAAATTAGTGTCACGTGTGCCCGGACACACACCTGAACCTCTGCATTTAAATAGAAACCCCAGCGGCTCATTTAGTTCTGAAGAAAACTGTTGATCTTCTCTAAGTAGAATGTTGTACCTTCATATTTAGCACTGGCTCTTGCACCACCTCCTTTTACCCCCCCTCTCTTTTTTTCTTTCTTTCACATTTTTTTTTTCTCTTTTCTTCTAGGGGTTCCCAAACTTCTCCTGGTCTCGAACAGCCCCGGGCTGCGGGGGTTATTTTGGGGGTGATCAAACTGGGAAGCCTTCGGTCAATGCTCGGGTAGAGGAAGAGATGAGGTGCCTTTATTTTTTTAGCCAACTAGATCAAGACGGGCTCTATTACCATAACTATTATTATTGCATTCAATTTAAAATTGTTCCTTTTTGGTTTGCAAAGAGCCTGTGAATTTACCTTAAATCTGCTTTCTTTCCTAGCCAATAGTGGCAGGGGCAGCCTAGCCTGTCCCTGCGGAGCATTAACCCTTGTCGCTAGCTGGAGTGAGTGGAGAAGCTGGTGTTTGGCCCTGAGTAGCTCTATGTGTAGATCTGGCACCGCTTTGCTCCCTTAACTCCTAGATCTTTGTTTTGGTGGCGACTGGGGAGAGTAGGGAGCGCTGTGCTCGCATTTCCCCCTGGCTTACACACAGACACACACACACACGCAAATCCCCTTTTCCAACTTTCTGCCTTTTGCGTTTCCCTTCCAGTTTTTCACTTCTCAGACCTCCTGGCAGCATTTGCCGAGCTCTAGATCCCGCCGTGGTAAGTGATGCTTTTCTCCATTGCAAAACTCGCTCACAGCTCTCTGCTCGCTCTTCCAGGGATGGGTGTAGAAGTTGTATTTGTTTGGAGCAGAATTGCCCAGCCCCAGTGGTTTCATGTCAAGCAGCGCAGAGTAAAACTATTGTCGTGTATTAACTCTGAATGGGAGCAAACAGACCAAATAATCATTGCTGGCTCAGACAGTAGTATGGTACTAACGTCATTCTTTTTAAGTTTGCAAAGCAACTTTTTTTTTTTTTTTTTTTTTTTTTTTGGTTTTTACGAGGACAGTGAGCTTGTGTTTTGAGTCTGATCTTTATATTTACATTACACACTAGACCATAACAAACTATACAAAGAACGCAGTTGCCATATGTGCTTTGTGGACATACAATTATGATGGGGTTCGTGTATTCAGCGTAAGTGTTGCAGACACACTGATACTCTCTGCAAGGTTTGTGCAGTACCTGAAACCTCCCTCCATATTTGGGGGAGGGGTTGGAGAGCCGTTGCGTTTTTGAAACCTCTGTATATACAAAAAAAAAAAAAAAAAAAAAAATCAACTAAAGTAAATGCCTCCGGGACATTTATTTTTAATGTACAGTCTGCAGCTCTGACTGGATCAAATTCACGATTATTCAGATGAGGTTGAATTTGAATAACTTGCTGGTTTCTTTTCCTCCGCCCTCCCCCGCCGCCCTTCCCCCCCCCGCTCCCCTTTCTCCCCCCCCCACTCCCCTCCTTTTTTATTTTTTTCAATTAAGAAAATGGAGAGGACTGTCGAGTCCGGCTGACCTTTGGCTGACATAACTTAGCCACAGACTGTTTGCAAATGAGGACCGGATAAATTAGACACTCGAGTTCCTCGAGGAAACCCGTGCCGGGAGCCTCGATTCCGCTGAGAGGGTCCAGGGCACAAGGTGCCCCCGGAGCCCCGCGAACTTCAGCGGGGAGCGGCGGCAGGTCCCGGCACCTCCAAGTTCACGGCGCGCCCCTTGCAAATACGCTCGATAATGGCTCGCTAATGAGCGCCGGCCGCGGGGCCGCCCG
>JAVCKT010009213.1:0-11856 GCA_032273925.1 Rhynchotus rufescens | reverse complement strand
AATTCTGTGATTCTGTGATCATTCGGCCTTTGAGACTCCTTGATAATTATTTTCCAGCACTACTTTTGTCTCCTCACTACTGAATCTTTAACAACATTCTGTCTTGCTCTTGGTCTGCATTTCTTCAAGAAGATTCTTCAGCTTTCCAAGATAAGAAAACATTAATCCAAAGACAAACTATGGAAAGATTTCCCTGGGTTGTCTATATCAACCACAACACTGCTTAAAGCCTGTAATTCCTGCAATTTTTCCCCCTACTTGCTGCATAAGAACAAATTTTTTTCTGTTGTGTCCTATTGAATTGTGAGCAATGGCTTCATCCTTCAACAACTTCTAATTTCACTTAGTTAAATCTTTCTCTTTGAGAGTATTGCTGATAAATAATAAGCAATAAATACCTTGAGAGTAAATCATGTATTTTTTATGTTAATAAAGATAGTTATGGAAATAGCTGCTTCTAAGCACTAATTATGCAGACATTGCAATAGCTGAAAAAGAAACACATAGCCTGGTTTAACACACTTGCTAATCTCAATTAGCCACACTTGTTTCCTTCAACAGTTTTTACCATATGCCAGGCTTTGCAATCCCTCTGTTCTGTAGCACTTACAAACCACATATTTTGACAAAAAGTACACAGAAGTCAGAGCTTCTTTCATTTTTAAGCATAATCTCTTAATAAAAAAGCTCAAATCTAGTTTACTGTACAGCTTTATTACCTGTTTTACTTTACAAGTATCCCTGCTTATTCACAGATCTGGGTTAAACTACAATCTGATTTCTTGCAGTTTATCAGTTACACACCAATTAGAGTCGTGCCTACAGGATGAAATAACATCCATGGAAGAAAAATCCCTTTTCTGAAGCCCCCAAGAAAACAGTATTTTTCATGGGTCTTCTTTGGGAGATGTAAAATGACAGCACAAATAAATTGATAAGAAAAATATTGGGACAAGCTTTATAGTCTAAGTACAGTCTACTATGTTTCAAAACATTCTTAAACTCATTTTGTTTATTATGTAGGATTTATCTATTCTTCTCAATCAAAATGAGTTCACACCCTCTTCCAAGCCCTAACCACCAAGTAATAAGGTTATGAGTAAACTGCAGCACACAGTTAATCCTGGTTGATAAAGAAACTTTAACCCTGACCTTTGCAACAGAAAAACGGACGACTAAATAAAGAAAAAGGAAGCAGACAAGCCAGGCTAATGATATCCCTCATTTACGCTGAATCCCTTAAAGTTGGCATGCCCTTGAATAGGGAAAAGGGGAGATTTTGACCTAAAACGACTGTAAGGGGAAGCCTGAGATAAAGAAAACTCAATTGATCTACTGTACATGATTGGATTGCAGGAATCTGCAGAGCACTAAAGAGGATGCTCAATAAAACAACTGGCTGCCTTGCCTCTTGGGAAAGGTCATTCCTTGGCTATGAAATACTAAGGGGAGGATGCAATATTTGTGAAGTTGTATAAAAACAAACTTTCTTGAGACTGAGCCTTTTGCATTATTTATTAGGCCTCAAGTTGCTGGAGAAATGAGCAAATATTATATTCAGGTTTTAAGTATAGGGGGAATGGAGGTTGAGCAGCTGTCACCTCGATTTTCAAGGGTTTTTAAAATTCTGAATGCAGAATTGCACACAGGCAGTTTCAATGGCAGTTATGTCAGCTGAATTCCTCTATCTCCCAAAGTCAAGTCCCCAAAATTTCAAGCTAGGTATGTTTAAAAGTATGAAATACATCCAGGTGGTGGAAACTTCTGGGATTATGTGCATTCATTCCCCAAGGTCACAGGGAAATCAGAGGCAGAGGTGGATATACTGGTAAGAAACCTCAAAAACACTTCTTTAAGAGAAACACAAATGAGATAAGTATCTCAGATATTTGCAATTTCAACTGGGCTGATGGGAAGGAGTTTTTGAAAATAGAGTTCTGTGGCCTTCAAGGGCCACCTTGCACAGACAGGACAAATAGGTGACAACTCTGTGAACGAGGCTAATTGGCTCATTAAACCATTAATTTAAACCCATCTATCTCCCAAGCTTCATTTTCACCGCAGAGGACAGATGAACAAGAATTCTGGGACATTTTTCCCAAACTTATGGGTGTTTTTTCCAAATGTCACTGCCTTCTGGAAAGAGGCTGCCTCACATCAAGTGGAAATGTAGCTGATCAGATCTCTAGTTTTAAAATTCTTTCCCCAGTTCCCAAATTGATCCTAGCACCTTAGTGAGAAAGGTAGGCAACTTCTTAGGATTTTCCAACTCATCCTGCTTTGCAAGCATTTAAAGAGTTTATCCACAATGAAGTATTTTATTTTTCCTTTCACTTTGGAAATAAAGCACTCTAGATTTGTCAGAATTCTTTCAGCTCATTCCGAACAAGTCTAAAAGTCAAAATGAATGAATTCACAACACAAGGCAAAGTTACTGACCACAGACATAAAAAAACATAAACAAAAGCACAAACTAAAAAAAAAAAGACCAGAAAAGAGTAAAACTAATCTTTTCCTTGAGCTCATATTTAAGATTCCTCTGACTTCGTAAAGCTAATTCAACACCCTCCGATCTCCAGGCTGTTACATTGCAGATAGGTGAATTTTTAGGAGAATTCAAGAGGCTCCACTTTTCTCTCTCATTACTCAGGCCATACCAGTTTATTGGCTGGCTCCTAAGGTTAACAAGGGCAGTTGTGAAAAAAGCAACGAAGTTTTCTTCAGGCTAGGATGCTGCTTTCTCACACCAGGCTCACTGGTCTGGGCAGCCAGCTCAAGTGCCACCTAATTCCTCCCTGGCCAGGGGGTACAATTTGCATTACGAATTCTCTCGTGGCTGGCATATGAACATTTCTTAAGTGTATATTAGTGAGTACAAACTATGCAGCATTTCATTAGTTCTCAGGCTCTAGGGAAGCTATGAATAGCATATTCTTACTACAGGTGGCTGACGTGTCATTTGAGTATTTCGTTTCCCTGCCATTTTTAGCAGTTGGACACACTCAAGTTAGCACAGATCCTCAGGAACTAAACAGAATCAACACACTGCAGTTCATCATCTCTTTGCTTTTCCATTTAACACTGCTGGGAGGTTGAGCTGGTCAACAGATCAGATAAAGAATGCTTTTACTTACCAGTAATGTATAGTGCAATTTTGCATGACAAAACTAACAGATTTAACTAACGTTTAAACTGAGTTCTCAGTGTATTTAACTAGATTCCAACCTTCTGTAAAACTTCTTCTCTGCCTTTTTTTTTCCAAAAAGAATAGATCATAATTCTATTTGACCAGCATTATTTTTTTTTGTCTTTTCTTGCTGCCCTGTATTTTTTAAATGCATATATTTTCCATTTCCTCCCTTTGCAGACAAGGGAAAAAAATAACTAGTCACAACTCTAACTGTATTAATCATTACAGGCCTTTTCACATCCCACTCTAGAAAGCTAAATAGATCTACGCCAGCTCCTACATAAACAGACCACCCTTCTAGGGATCTTTAAATTATGTAACACCCCACTAGCAAACTGCTCCTATAGCTGTAGCTCCTTTTCTTTTCCTTCTTACACACCAAATACAAGACCATAGTGAGAAAATAGCTTTGCAGTGAAATCAGTCTTCAGAATGACAACCTGTGCCCTACTCAAATTATTTTGCAGATTTAAATCTTTTCTGACCCATAATACCATATGAGAAGAAATTAAAGAGTCAACACACAACGCTCACTTTAAAATGCAGTAAGCACAAGATTTTCAAAGCATCTTCCCAGCACAGTAAAGATCAGCCTTGTTTTATAGCTGATGTGAACTAAATTGCAAGAGGAATATGGGGTTTTTTTGCTTTGTTTCGCTTTCAAATGAAAGCCCTCTAGCAAAGCCTGCATTTCTCAGTAGTTAGCCTCATCTATAATTTATGAGGCCTGACCTCCCTAATCCAAAAACCTTACCTGGCATCTCCTTTTGAGAGGTTGGTGTTTACAGGATGGAGAACAACCTTGTTTGCATCCACATCCACCACGCATTTTGTATGCAGATCGAGCTCTATAAGGAAATGAGAAGAGTGTCAAGCGCCGCTCCCGAAAGCACGAGGACCATACACCCCTTTACCTCCTCCAGACACCAAATTTATTCATGCAGCCCGACAGCCACCCATCAGCCACAGAACAGGAACAGGACTGTTGCCAAACTCCACTTCCAGAGGCACTTTGCTGGGATGGATTCGGTCCAGCTTTAAGGCAGGAGCTCTTTCAGGACAAGAAAGAGCACTCAGGCCTTCCCGACAGTATGAAATTTCTTCTGAGGAAGGAGCCATTAGGCACAGTGCTACTTTGACAGCTCTTCTTATTGCTGTCTCAGTGCCTGGGCTGCTCACAAGGAAAGCTGCCCCTACCATCTGCAGCACGTTTTCGTGGCCACTGGAGTGATGCTGCAACTTGCCACGGCAGCTGCCAGTCCCGAGGCACCTGCTCAGTGAAATTCAAGTCCCACCAAAACCAATTCAGGTGTGAGCGCATAGGGAAGGGCTTATTCTTTCCCACAGTTTTCTGGGACACTACGGACACAGTTTTCTGACACTAAGGAATGAGATACACCGCATGAGCAACAGGAACATTCGGAATATATGAGAATCCTCAGCAGCAGAGGCGGGGCAAAGAAAATAAAAGCTCTGGCTAATGCTGACAACCATCCAAGTTGACACCCAGTGACAAAGTGAGTCAGATACTAGAAAAAATGGGAAAAAGCAAACAGCCATTCCCAATTAAAATTACTGCCTGTACACGCAGGGGTCTAGATGCAAGCAGCCCTTGCCAATCCCTGCTCTTAGAAGCGCACGTGAAGACCGATACCTACGTACACGAGACACTAATCGCGCCGGGACAAAGCTCTCGCACGCTGTGATGATGAGGAGCTCCTCAGAATAACCTCCACACGGTGTCTGACACCACAGCTGAATCACCAAAACATGCCCATGCCTAATCATATTAATTGTAATCCTTGGCCTCCTTCATCTCTGATCTTCCTGTGTCTGTCACCTTTGCTTGCTCCCTTCACCTTGCAGCACCTTGACGAACTCCAGCTGCTGCTCTTCCTGGCAAAACCACGGAGTTTAATTTACTGCATGGCACCCTACAGGCTTAAAAAAAAAGTATATATAAATAAATAAAAAGAGGAAGTTTCTCTGGCCTTTTTTTTGTAAAAGAAATTTGTAGGTCTGAGTGACAGACCTGTTTTAAACACAACAAAGCAAGCCAAAGCTCAAGATTACTGCCCACAGCAAGCAGTCACATGAAGCTGAAATCCTCCTGAACAAAACTACTGCTCTGTTATTAAAGTGTGCTTTTGCAGAAGGAACGGACAGACAAGTTTCAGAGGCTGGTGTTTATTTTAATTCCTCTCCACACCCCGAAAACCAATTTACCTATCATTAATATGCAACGCATGCTTGCTTAGATGAAATTATATTCTTCGTACTTCCCAGATCTGACAAGCCACTTTATCTTGGCCGGGCTGGTTAGTGATTAACACCCTGCATTGCAGTGACCTGCTTTTCTTTAACTATGGAAGATTTTTATGTTCTACCTCCCTTATGCAAAGCATGAGCTGTGTTCACCCTGTTTACAAGCCGTACGGTCTGTGTCACATCTTTGAGTCAATCCTCCACCTTCAGCTTTTGAGAATACTGGTTGCTCACCTTCCACCACTTCTGTGCTCATCGAGCTCTGCTGAAGCTCCTTTAATGGCAGAGATCCTCTCAGCATTAAAAAATTGATGTGTTTGGGCACTTTTGTGAAATAAATTGGCCTGATGAAAGTTCTCAAGAGCAGTAAAGACAGTGCAAAGGAGAGAACAGTCCTTGCTTGTCTGTGGATAGCGGAGGGAAGGTGGAAGAGCAAGGCTGTCTCCTGGCCAAAGCAACCCCAGCTCACTGAGTGTCATGAAACAGGCCACGAGAACCTTTTACACTCAGTCTCTCAGCTGGGATATCCATCTAGAAGGCATTAAAGTGATATATCCCAGTTTCCTGAGAAAGAAAACATACCTGGCAGCTCACATTTCATCCTAAAAATAGTTCAGCTTCTGTTTTAATAGCACATTATACGCTTTCTGCCAATGTTGGCTCCATGACAAACCACGCTCTTTGGCTGACTTCTGTTTTCTCTAATGCTTCAGGTAGGGTTTGGAGATGAATCGTACACTAGCCACAACTGAAAATCCTATCACCATAATTTCCACCTCATTAAGTTTTTAGTGGTATTAAAGCTGGTGAGCCTCATAGACAAATTATCTTCCTGCTCCTTTGGATACAGTCACACTCCACCTGCACTTTCACTCGTTTCAGCATCTCCTGGGTAGGCAGAGCTGCCCCAGACGACAAACAAAATTGTGATACATCAAGGTAAGAAGATAAACATGCAGAGCCCAAAAACGCCAATTAGTGCATCCTGCAGCAAAGCCTAATTTAAGAGAAGTGAAAAGGTGACAGAAGTGACTGGCACAGTCAAACTATGGGGGTTACCTCAAATCTTGTAGCATTGCTTTTCCATTATATCAACTAGATTTAAAATCACACCTATTATTATTAAGCTGCTTCCATTTTCAGCCATCAAGAAGCAAGTACAATCAACGACTCCTTTGCTTCATCAAATCAGGCAGCTAATCAGCTAATTGCTTTTGGAAAAATTAAAACTCCAACTCCCATTATCTCAAGAAGCATCTATTGCAGAAAACTAAAGCCTCGTTCAGAGTTTCAGAGCAAGAGGCGAGATGTCCATGACAAAAACATAGCATATACCTTAGTCATTCTTCCAAATTTATATTTCATAGCAAATTTATATTTCATAGCTGTACAAGCCAGCCAAGCTGTTGTGTCACACATGTGCAAGCTACTCACAGGCAATCTCCAGGCTGACTTTTCATTTAACTTGTCAAACTGGAAGCTGGGCAAGGAGGGAGGCCACAGTGCTGATCATTTCTTTTGATTGCTCAACACCTCACAAAAGAGGAATTCTTCTAAAGTGATAAAAACCGAAGTCAAGATCTTAGCTGAAACTGTGTTTGTGTCCACTATGGGCATGCAATAAAGTAGCTTAACAAAAATACCTGAGCAGCTATGCAGGGAAATGGAGGTTTTTCAGACAGTCATAAAAAGTCACCACACCTTTAATGTTGCTGTGTTTCAGGACCAAACAGAATGACGCAGCTGATAGGCTTTACACAGCAGCTTGAAATAATCTTTAAATGAAAGATAAACTTGCCTACAATTAAACTGTTAGTCAGGTCCATAGCATCGTACCAGCCTTCAGACCAACAACCAGGATAACTGAAATATTTGTTAACTGTTAACCTTCCATATGATCCTCTTCATATGCTTTCATATTTTATATGCTGCCTTGAGAGAAAACATCTCCCATTTCATCCAGAACCTTTATTTCCACATAATCTTTTTCCTCAGCTTTCAATTAAAGCTCTTCTTTCTGAGGGGTGACAGTTTTTCAGCCCTTTCAAGTGGCATTAACTTAGATAGGCAGTTTAGATTCTCAGTTTCAAAAAAAAAAGCTAACTGAGGTGTATTAAAAACATATATAGAGAGAAAGTGAGAGTTTCAAGTGGATCTATCAAGCCCACAAGTCAAATTGACCACAAATACAGAGGCTTGAAATGATCTCCTGTAACAACTAAGAGAACAGAAATGTTATATTTTAAATTGCCAAAATTTTTTTTTTTTTGGAGATTAGCACCTCAGAACACTGTGGTGTTACCTACTGCGTGGCAGCTTTGAAGTTGCATGGAAAAAGAAAGTCCCCTCAGCTTCTTGAGCTTTTCTCAGCTTGAAAAAGCAATTAGCAGGAGCACTGAGAAATGTTTAAACATTATTTCAAAAATATTTGAAAGCTTATTTATCACACATGGATTAAAGGAACACCAAGTAAAAAAATGGCTTTTTTTTTAATAATAATATTAAAAAATATAGAAGCAAGTTCAAATAGAACAAGTCCTCAGGTCTCCCTGCCAATGTTTGTTGCTTTAAAATGACTTTTCTCTTTACCCTTTGCAATACAGAAGCCAAAACAAACAAAGGGAAAACTGACTGTACAAGAGCAAGTGAAACTAACTTATACGTAAATGACAATGCTAAGAAGTAAAGTTTAAGGGAAAAAAAAAAAAATCACAGCGAGAGCAACAGAATTTTCAGGGCATTAATTTAAAGCCACACTAACTTCAACATCCTGGACAAAAATAGAGTCATTTGGTTTCTTCGATCTACCAACACGTGGTCTAAGTAGGCATCTCGCAAGCCTCCCTGCTACACATAAACTGTGCAAATATCATTCATGAAATTTTCAGTTTGCAGCAATTAAAGACCATTAAATATGCATGAGAGCATCTGGAAGGGCACACAACACTCATCTGGATGATGGGCTGCAAGGCAACACAACCTCCCGCGCAAGCTGAACACAGCAAGCTCGCCTCAACTGTTAACACTCCGTTGCCCAACACGTCCAAAGTTTATTCTGTCCGCTGCTGTTTCGTTTATTGCAAGAGGAGAGGTTGGCAAACGGCTTTGGTGAAGGCAGGCTGGGTTTCTGGATGTGAACCTTCCTGACTGCCACTGCTTCCGTGTGCTTATAAATGAGTCAATGCAGGAGCTTCCTGATGCAGCAAGGAGCTCCGAGGAGCCTCCATGCACAAGCAAAGCTGCTTTGGGCCAGGCTTCAAAGCCAACAGGAATGAAACACAATCATGTTTGCTCTGTCACTGACAACCCTAAAGCCAAGGCAGGACTATTCACTAGGAGTGCATTGGATCTCTTGTTGACTTTGGGACGATGAAGCAAACGTGAAACCAGAGCAGCAAGGTAAGCTCACACACGGCACTTCAGGCTAGCTCTGAAGATGTAATTAGCACAATAGTTTGTAATTAGCACAACTGTTTGCTTGTGTGGCCTCCACATTTGACTGGCAGTTGCGCAGGTTCCCCAGCAGTCAGGAACGAGCTCGTAACACCTCAAGATGCTTAAAATACAATTGCATCACTGAGGAATGCGAGGCGAAACACCTTGACAAGCTCAGAAAAAGTAGGGCAGAAAATAAGGGCCTAACACAGCAGTCAGTAAATACCAAAACAAACTTCTTCCTTACAAGCACCTGCAGCAGAAACCCTAACATGCCATTACAGGCAATATAGATATTTAAACTGGAACTCTTTGGTCCTTAATGCCACAACCAGGGGAACAGTTTAAGCTGTCCCAGGAGTTTAAGCTGGCTGAAAGCATCAGGCTGTACTCTTGAGTGCAAATCAACCTTCTTTTGTCTCACCAAAAATCTTTTACTTGAAGTTATGTTACACTGAATTGATGCCAAGGCACTAAAGAAACATATAGACTCTGACGTACTGCACTTATGGGATGCCTATAGAGCAGCATCACCTGCAACCACAACACTCACTGAGACCAACCTTAATTAAGAGGCTGCTTTTGCTTTGCTTCATGGTGATGTAGGAGCTCTGAGCAGCATTTATAGATAATATACAACAAATACCTGATAAGTGAAATCAAACACTGACAATATACATAAAAAGAAATCCACAAAAAAATGAGGTAAAACTACAAGAGCTTCTTCTCACTATTAGAAATTAGTACTTTCAGCTTAGATAGATTTCCTCCTCAAATTACCCTGAAGCAGAACCCTCAATACTACCACCTTCAAATGCAAGTACTATAAATAACTATTTGATAGAAATCCTTTCAACTTGCATGCAAAAGAACCTATTATACTTTTATAAGCTGTATAAATTAGTAATAGTTAAACACACCACTATTATTAACCTAGTAAACCTTTGCCTTAAGAAATTCATAATTCAAACCCTAAAGACAACCACCACCACAAGTAAACACTAAGAATACTTTAAAGGTTAAATTTCTACAGTTGTAGCCATCTGACAGGTTTGCAATTTTAAGCCCTTTGGTGCAGAAGAAAGGAAAGAACATTACTCATGATCCTGAAGAAATACTTGCTTCAGGTCCAGAGACCCAGATTTTCATGTAATGTTATTTAAAAACAAAGCGCTTATTAAAGAGCTTCCAGGAAAGCCGCCTCTTGCCTCAAAGCCTACTAAAAACGCAAAGCCACACAAGTTTTACAGCCAGATAATTCTTAAGGAAGTCATTAATGCAATTTCTTAAACATAACATTAATTCAGCATTATACTCACTACTCTAAATTCTAGGAGTGTCAGAAATTTGTATAGAGTTACAAGGTGTTCAGAACTTACCAAAACACGTGGATTGAGCCAAGTAACCTGCCTAAAAATTACAATTCCAAGGCTATGTTTCAGGGAACGTAAGGGATTTTGATCTTTCAGGCTGGACTTACATGGACTCAATCAGCACTCACAATATGCAAAATGCCCTATAGTCACTGAGCAGGTCTTACAAATAAATGCAGTGCTCTAAATCTAGAGTCTTCTAAGTTTTTTCCAACCCTTTCTTTATTTCCATCGCTTCTTCCTCACAGGATTTTCTGCTGAACTCAGCCCCTACCTGCAAACAAGCTGGAGACCAGAGAGTGGCCATGAACTGGCTGGTAGGATGTTTGCCAAGAGGGCGAGGTGCCTTATTCACCTGGGGACATTCAGAATTTGACTGGAGAAAAAGGCCTGACGTGACCTTGAATTACTGAACTTGCATTTTTACGGGTAATATCAGGAATTATGGAATGCAATTCCATAATGCCAAAACGAAAGAGCCCAAAGCAACCAGAAAGTGCCCAGGTCATGGCCAAGGAAATGAGCTGTGATGAGAAAAGAGACACCTCAAGTTTGGGAGGGCTGCTGTGCAAAATGTGACAACCCACAGATTCAAACTTGGGTCAAAATGTCCTCGGTTACTTTAACCCACAGGCTCTAAGGGCATCAGCCCCATCTGTTCTGTTGTGGGTGTGGGACCTCCCACGAGCTTAGCTTGACACCCCTCTGCTTTTATTTCAGGCGATCTGGAAATGCCTTATTTAACAAGCTTACATTCCCCCTCCCCTTGCTTACTGAAATAATTTAAAGGGTTGTTTAGTTGCAGGCCGTGTAGAAAAATAACAGGAGTTGTTGTTCTCCTCCCTTTGGGGTGAGCTATTAAACTGCCTCCACTTTATCCCCTCTTCCCAAAGGAATTATTGGCATACCTCTGTGGGAAAAGAGAAAGAAAAAAAAAACTTGGATTTTTGCCTCCTTCTTTACCTCCTCGCTCCCTGCCAATGTTTCCCTTTTCATACTCGCTTCCTCATAATCCTGGGCAAGTTTTTCTAATTAAGCAGAGTAATAAACATTAAAACAGATGCTCAGACCACGGTATGATTAACGTAACCCTCAGGCAAGTTTCACTGAGCAGAAAAAAAAAAAGAAGAAGAAAAAAAAAAGAAAAAAATGAAGCTTTGCCTGTCAATTCTCGCATCCTCTTCCATGTTTTCTTGTCCGTTTTGTCCTTACAAAACCCCTGTGAACTTATGTCCCACTTCTGTCGCCACGGAGAAGCGAGGGCTTGGGGCGTACAGGGGAAGGAAAAGAGGGAAAATAACAGAAAAGGGAGGATTTTTTTTTTTTTAAACCCTCCCATAAAAATAAGCAGAGCAGGAAGGAGGAAGAGTCCTACCCTTGTGAGGAGGAGGAGGAGGAGGGACCTGGGCATTGCCTGGCTGTAAAGCAGGTGCAAGAGGGGTGGAAAAGAAGAAAGAGAAAGAAAAAAAAAAAAAGAAAAAGAAAAAAAGAAGAAGGAAAAAAAAAAAGAAAAAGAAAAAAAGAAGAAAAAGAAAAAGAAAAAGAAAAAGAAAAAGAAAAAGAAAAAGAAAAAGAAAAAGAAAAAGAAAAAGA
>JAVCKT010009211.1:0-14475 GCA_032273925.1 Rhynchotus rufescens | reverse complement strand
TGCTTGTGTAGGAGGGGAAAAAAAAAAAAAAAAGTGAAAATGCAGAGCGTGGTGCATGGAAGCTTTTCCGGGCAGAGCAGCTCTGCAGCACCAGGACGGTCTCCCTGCCTGCCCGGCACAAGGTGAGTGCACTGGGGCATTGCCGGGGGGCCTGGGTCCTCCCTGGCCCCGGGCTCCCCTCTGCCGGGGCTGTGGCGGCCTCTCGCCGCCCGGCACATGCCCCGACAGCCTCCCTGGCCTCGGCTGCCTCTGCTGGGCTCGTCCTGCTCCCAGGGCGAGCTCCTCAGGCACAGACCTGTCCTGTTTGTCTGCAGCCTCCTGCATACTAAGGTGCTGGCGCTGGGGAATAAACAAACAGGGAGTGCAGCCTCACTGTAGACTTGGCGTGCTTTGCGTGTCTGCAGCCGGCTTTGCGTGTCTGCAGCTGGTCTCACGGGCTGATCCCTGCGCCTCTTTCGACTCTCGTTTTCAAGAGGGAGCCACCAGGCCCAGCGGCGCTCACGGCGATGAAGGCAGACCTTCGGCCTCAGCCATGTCCTTGCTAAGTTCCCCGCAGCGGTCAACACGGCTTCCCTCCTCACGCCTCCCGCAGGTTGGTTGCTGATCCAAGATGCCCCTTTTGCAGAGGCGCCTGTCCAGGGACAACTAGTCTTCCCCAAAATATTTTGGTACTTTTAATTTAAAATGAGGCAAAATACTGAGCAAGCTAGTTTCCTCACAATGTGTGTAACTGCATTTGCCATAAATTTCACCTGCTATTATCTGTCTCATTCACTTATCACCAGTGTGCAGTCCTACTGCGAGGAGGATTTTCCTGCTCATATAGCTCATTCCCACTTTTCAGCATCCCCTTTTGTTCTGTCTCCTTGAAGAATTAAATTGTAGGCATTTCTGAGATGTGCTTTGCCTTCTAAAAACTATAGCGTGTATGCTGGCTGAAACAACAGCAACAACAACAAAAAAATAAACAGCATCAAGATATTTGACAAGATGAACATTTATGTGTTGTAATCTTGTGGCACTGATGCCTTTGCTTTTCTGTTGCCTCTCATTTTGCGAATTTTCTCGTTGTTTCTTATTCATTGGCTGGTTATAAGGGGCTTCTCACCACAAAACCTCAAAACCTACTGGCTGACTCTCATGCTCTTTCCTTTTCCAGTGCTTGTGCTGCTCTGTAAAGTCATGCAACTTTTTGTCTCTGTCTACCAGGTTTATCAGGGATTTCTGAGCACTTCCCATGTATCTAAAAATAAAATAAAATAAATAAATAAATAACAGCATGTCTCTTTTTCTTCTCTGCCTGCTGAAAGATGGCTTTGCTTTCCTATTAACATTCTCCAAGTTCTTGCCTTTGCCTCTGGCACTTGTTCTTACTTCATGCTCTGTTCCAGACAAAGGGTCTCCAGATCTCCCTGACACATATCCCAAAAGGGGTACATTTCCATTTCTTGATCTTTCCTGACAGCAACCATCCCTTCCCACCCTCTGCAATTTCATTTTTAGAAGGAACTAAATGCTGTAGGAAGTCAGCACAACCCTTATAAACTCTAGAATTTGTAAGAGGCTCCGGAAAACCATGGAGGTCAAAGGCAAAGGTTCAGTGTAAGGGACACATATTTCAAACTATGGAGGTAAAAAACAACAGCAGTTCTGCTGTCCCAAGCAGCAAAGTGTACTTCATTCTAATCCCAACATCTACCACACTTCCAAATAAACAACGATGTAGAACTCAAGACCTTCACAGTTCATGTTCTTCACACATACCTAGTTCAACCTCACAAATTCTTATAAAGAAGCAAAACAAATGTGTCTATTTTTGCAGCAGACACTATGGTTCTACCATACACCAGGCTCCCTTGAGGTATTTGTGAACAAAGTGGTATGTCTGACCTGCCTCTTTAAGGGCCCTGGGCTGTGCAGCAAGCCAGCTCTGCGAGATTATCAGAGCCAGGGAGGGTATCAGAGGAACTGCAGAGAAGATTCAGTAGTGGGAGCAAATGAAATAGGTGAATTTGTGGGGTTTATCTTGCCTTAACAAACAGCTCCCCTGAGCTCGTCCTGACAGCTACGTGCTCAAAGGAGGGCAGACTTCAGTCTGAGTGGACTTGGAGACCCAGTAGCCCTGCCCGGGTTGCAGAAAGCAAGCCAGACACTGGCACACGCTGAAGCACATGGCTGGGCAAATGCACTGCATCACTACGAGAAAAACGGTGCAAGTACATGAAGGATAATGGCAAAAACATTAAGCCAATGCATCTTGTTAGATTCGGCTGCTACGAAGAGAAAAGATGGATGCTGCTGTTTACGTGCTGCTGAAACAGCAGCAGTGGATCAGGATCTCCTCCCGCAGAGCCAACAACAGCACCGGGAACAGCAGCTCGCCATCCCTGCGGTGTAACCCACGTGGGGAGCGAGGCTGCTGCTGCACAGCCAGGAGACACTTCAAGCAGATGATAGTTTTTTAGTTCTTTGAGAAGATGGTTTGAGTTCCCTGTGCTCATGCAAAATTACCCTCAAGTGTCTGCCTGCACCTCTGAATGCCTAGTGCTGCTGGGTTAAAACTGAGCAGCTACAAAGCACCTCCCTAGCAAAGGGCATCCAGGCAGCACAGAGTCTGAGCTATTCGGCTCTTATTCTCGCCAGGCTGGGCCTGGCTCCAGAGGCAAACTCCATTCGGGCTGAATTACATTCCTGGGGAATGTGCCCATTTACACAGCAAGGAGATGTCACAAGCAATGTCCAGAGCTGAGAAGCTGCAGCAACCTGTGTGAGGTCTGCTGCTAGAGCTTAAAGCTCATTGCCATTTTGAGCAATCTCATGCAAGTGTGGTGATGGAGGAAACAGAGGTGGAGGGAAGGAACTTTTGTAGCAGGCTGGAATATTCAGCCACACAAGGAAAGCAAGAAGCCTTGCAGCTTGCTAAAAAGCTTTACAAGAGTTATTAGTCCTACATAAGCTTAGGAGGTCCCCCGAGAGCAGGGTATTTCTAGTAATGTGCAGCTGGCATGCCAACTTGTGCACGTGGAGGGCCTGTTTGCTGGAGCAGACCTACGTCCCGCGCCGCTCGGGCCGCAGGTGGAGGCCTCTGCTCAGCCCAGCAGCTGCCTGAATCAGGCAGCCAGAATGGGGAGCGGAGAGGCTTGAAGTGAGATCAAGTGGTCCCAAATGGTGTGAGAACTCTAATGCAGCCCAAAAGAAAAATCAAGAGAAGTGTGGTGACTACATTGCCAGGCTTCCCTAGTGAAAAACAGCCAAAGAGGCTTAAGGAGCTTAGTAGAATGAGTTACCCAGACCGAATCATCTTTGAGCATGAAGGAAAGTTGGTGTATCTGTATGCAGACTTGACAGTCTTGAAACAGAACCTCACTGGGAAGGCTGTGTGGTAATGAGATAGGTCCACACCAAACTGCAGAACTAGTTTGGACAAGACCTGGAGGGTAGTTGTGTGTGTGCTGCTGGGGCTTGAGCCCTTAAAAGCTCGGAGCAAGTCATATGTCGGCTCTCACAGAGCTGGAAAGCAACCAGGTGACTCTACAAAGAGCACATCTGAGGAGGAAACTGTGGAGCAGGTGAGAGTGTACGTTTCCCACAGACTCAGATTGAGATATGAGCACTAAGGGCCTGCTTTGATCAGAGAAACAACCTTGCTCTGGTCTCGTTGTATGGTTCTGATCTTTGAAGGAGCTGCACAGGCTTTGAGCATCATGTCCTATTTCCTGGGCTGGAGGTCAAGCCCGATGAGTATTCAACTGCTGGACAACTGAGGAGGAAAGGACAAAGAGAACAACTGCATTTGCAGACCTTGTGCTGAAAGACATACATCCTTTTTTTTCCCCCCCTTAAGATGTTAAAAAGATGATCTTTAATTTTATGTAGCTTCTTATTTGCAACTGTGGGAAGGAAATGTGGGCTTAAGTGACTTTAATGTGTTTGTTTTAAATAAGGTGCTACATATAACAGCTCCTGCTAGTGTGCAGTTCCACCATGCTCTGTTGTGACTAATTCCCATAGCAACGTGACCATGCCATATATTCTGGATTGCAAACCAGAGGGAAAAGGGATGGGAAAGGTCCTCAGCAAAGAGGAGAGCAAAAACTGTCCCGATTATTGCTCAAAGCTTGAATGTTCTTATTAGTGCAATTTGTTTAAACCATGTTTATTTGCAGGCAGTGCTGAGGATCCAGCCAGGCTGCACCTGCCTCCCCGGGCGTGCTCAGGCACAGTGTGAGATTGCACAGCTTCAAGGGAGAGCCGGACGGGTTCCTCCAAAGGCAGAACCTGCTGCTGGGAGGAGGCTTCAAGCTCGAACTTGCAAAATATGTGCAGCACATTAGTGTAGATGGCAAACCATCCGAGTGCTGGAGAGGGAGGCAGAGCTGCAGCTAATCATGCAAAGAGCTGAAAGCAGCTGCTCTTCACTTCAAACGTGCAGTTCTCAAGAAATGCTGTGGCCTCTTCTGGCATTAGGAGAGATGGATATACAAGAACATAAGAACATAAGAATTTTACCAAATTTTCCTCATATCTACCTGTCATACAAGATACTAGACATCCTATCAAGGATGCTAACGAATCTATCTTCTTTGCAGATCCTTAATAGCATGACATGACTAGATATCCATGGAGCACATAACTGATAGTATTCCTTATGGTTCCATTTCTTCCTGCCTCCCCTCCAGCAGGAATGACGCAATGAGGCCAGATGAACAACTACAGTTGGATGAGCAGGAGGAGAGCTGGCTGCAAAGGGGGAGGGAGGGCAGAGCCACTCGAAACCACAACAAATGGTTGCCAAAATGAGTATGTACACTTACCGAGCTACAGCTCTGGAAAGACTGCCTCCTTTTGATAAGAAATAAGGAATAATCTCTCCCTGAAGGAGGTGGGGTAAGACAGATGCACCGACTCGTCCTTCTTATCATTGCAGTCTGAGTTCTGCAGGGAGGAACTATCTTTACATATGACAGAGTTGAGCGTATCAACATGGCCAAACAAATAATAATAAAAAAGAACATTCAAAAATCTGTACAAAGATGTGAGTTTTTCAACTGTTTTAATGCATTTTTAACAGAATCAAGAGTTACAGATATTGAGGAAGGGTTCTGTGGGCATACGTCTGGCATGTCAACCTAGATTAAATAAGCCTGTAACAAACCCAGTTTTCCATTAGCAGACCAGAGACTCATGCTTCCCACTCCCTCCCTGTTCTGCTCTCAGCTCCGACACAAATCAAACCTACAAAGGCACACTGCCCTTAACCCAACTGTGTGCCAGTTTGGGCATGTTCCACTGAAAACTTGGGCTAAACTGTGATCTCCTGTTACCACAGTGCGCACCCCAGAGATTGCCTCAGATAGGTCTTGAGGAGAGCAACGCAAAGCAGCATGGCCTGTCCCTGATTTGAATGTGCTGTGCTCTCCGTCATAGCCAAAGGGGAGCTCCTACCTCTGACACACAGCTCTGCACTCTCCTTCACCCCAGCCCTCCGCGTGTTGCATCAGCACGAGCTGCAGCAGCCTCCAGCCTTGGAGCTGGCTCAGCAAGGGACACAGGCTACAGGCAAACGCCCTGGCACTGAAAGTTGTTGTTCCCCAACACCTGCATTGCTCAAGCGCTTCTGGGCTCGGCCACGTGCAAGCCATTACCCCAGCTTGCCTCTGTCCCAGGGGCAGGGAGATTAGCAGCAAGCGACGGCCACAGCCCCCCTCATTCTGAAGCTGTTTGCTGCGTGACCTTGGCTGAAACACCCCAGATTACCTGTCTGGAAAATGGACACGCTACCGCAGCGAGCCCGAGCCTCCCCTGCTTCCTGCGGGCAGCCCTTCATCAGGGCGCACAAAGCACTAGGCAGCTCTGCACGAAAAGCCCGCTCTTCCAAGAAGGCCAAAACACTGTTGGGCCTCAGGCCAGCCCTCATGGAAAAGCCCCGTGCCCGCTGGTCCCGGGCGAGGGCCGCACGCCCAGGCGGGCAGCACGGCTGCCCTGCTGCGCATTCCCCAGCATGGCTGCCCTGCCTGCGCGTTCCCCGTGACGCGCTCCTTCCCCAGCGTGCGGATAGCCCTGAGTCACGGCTCTGGAATGAGCGGCGCTGCCAGGAGCGGCGCGCGGAGCCGAGGCTGCCGCTCCCGGGCCAGGGGAAGCGCCGTCCGCGGGCGGCTGCGCCCAGCCCGCTGCCCCTTCCCCTACTGCGGAGCAGCCGCTGGCCGCTCCCTCCCCTTCCCATGGGCTCCTTCCCACTGAGAACGCGCTCGCAGCCCCGGAGCCATCCCGGCCGCTGACAAAGCCCTCCCGCCGCCCCTCCCGGCGCGCCTCCGTGCGCATCCACGGGCAGGTTCCGGGAACAATGGGAGCCGGGAGCGCCCTGCCCTCCGGCAGCCCGCGGCAGGGCAGGAGGCTGATGACAGCGGGGAATTCTGCTCGGCTCCTTGAAGCTGCACAGACACGTTTCGTGTCCCCGCTCCCAGGCGCTGCGCGCAGGAGGGCAGGCAGGGAGGCGGGGGGCCGGCGGGGATCACATGGCGCTGCGGGCCGGGGCCAGGCGGCTCCCACGCCGCAGCGGCGGCGCCCCCGGCCCAGCCCGGCTCGGTCCGGGTCGGCCTGGCCCGGCCCGGGTCGGCTCGGGCCGCCGCCGGGGGCATGGCGCCAGCTGCAGAGAAAAGTGAGGCCCCGCATTCTTTCTTTTCGCGTTGGGCTGGGCAATGCAGCCTCCTCACCCTGCTCGCTGCTAAACCTGAGCAGAGTGGGAAGGGGGAGGGAGGAGGTTCCTGAAAATAAGTTGTGATTCATGGGCGAGGGGAGCTCACAGCCCCGCGAGTCCTTTGCGAAGGGTCAGAAAAGCAGGAGCGGACGCATGTGGCCGCGCTGGCCTGCGGGGGGAGGGCTGGGAGCGGATGCCAAATCAGCTGAAACCTAAGCAGCTTGACCTTCCTCACCTCCCTGAGGCTCCGCCGCCTCCAGCAGCCCGGCAAGGGAGGCCCTGGGGCTGCGCGGTGCCGGCCTGGCCACGGGCACCGCTCTGCTCTGCTCTGCCCCACTCGGGGCCGCGCTTGGGGGGCTGCAGCTGCCCTCAGCAGGGCCCGTGCAGTGCAGCGAGGCTCACATTGCCAGCTGGGCACGCTGCTCGGCCTGCGCAGTCCCGGACCTACCCAGCTGCGGGTAGCACAGCCGGTCCGACCAGTTGCAGACCGCCCGGGCCAGGCTGGGCAGGCTGGTGACAAGCGGCCTCCCCCTGCCATTCCCACTGAGCCTGGCGGCTGTGCGGTGCTGCGCGCTCGCCCGTGGCTGCGGGCACGGCTGGGCGGGAGCGGCAGCGCTCCGGGAAGCCTGCAGCGACACGCAGCCTCCTGCCTTGGCGAGCCCGTTCCCGGGCAGCCGCGGTGCCCGTGGGCACAGAGGCGCTCGCCCCGCTCCCGGCAGCCGCACGCAGGGCCCCGGCCCAGGCCCTCTTCCAAGACGCGCAGCAGGAGGAAGAGTCGGCTGCGGTTCTCTCCTTATGGCGGCATCAACAGCCCCCCTCCCACTCTGTGTCGCAGGTTTTAGTGCAGCAACTGAAATCACCACATCTCAGCACAGATTTCAGAGAGCTGGAAAATAAACATGCATTTGCATGTGGGGCTGGTTTGTTCGCACGGTGGTACAGCTGTGCTCTCTGCTCCTTCCAGGGGATGACTGTGAGAGCAAGTATGTAGGTACAGAGCTGTGTTTTGGGTAGAAAACGCATGCTGTAATGTACTGTGATGGCTGAGCGCCAAGGGGGAAGCTGTTCTGCTTCAAGAATAACCTTACGAGAGTCAGCATTACAGTGACAGTTCAGTACTCTGCTGCAGATCTACAGGATGTGTCACTTTGGCAGGGAAAGAGGCTGCTAATGCACAACACAAACCACCCCACTATGAATGGAGAATGGCTGCATACCACAAAAAAAAAAAAAAAAAAAAAAGGCAAGAACAGAACTGGAGAAAGGGGGGAGCTGCAAAGCGACTCCTGCCTAGTGAGCTGGGAACCAAGGAGCTCTGAGGAGACAAAGCCTCTCCCTGGAGGAGAGGAAAAACTCATCTCGCAGGAACATAAAGCAGTAAAGACAGCCCCGTTCCAGTGACTGCTGCAGCTTTGCAGAGCTGTGCTGGCAGCCAGCCCGTGTGGGGAGATTGCAGCTTCAAAACAACGTTAGTCCGGACTAGTTTGGAGCTCAGGCGTTGCAGGCAGGGAGGGGGCAGGAGGAACACGCTTGCATGCAGAGCGCTGCTGCGCAAGTGACAAAGATAACAAGGAGTGCACTAAAGGACACCAGTTGGCACCGGGGAGCTCAAGGCTCCTGCTGCAACTGGGGAGTATTTCCCCCACATGGACGTGTCGTGTCTTCACTCCACAAACACTTCCCTCTCCAACTCGCACAGCGCTGCCAGCGCTCGAAAACACAAACATCCAGTGACACACGTGTTCTAGCCCATTTCTTAGAAAATAAGGCTGCAGAGCTATTAAAAGAAATGGCCAAAATACTCTAACGGGAAAAAAAAAATCTCCTTGGGAAAATAAACGGTTTAAATACTTCCCTCTCACAAGAGGAATGAGAGCACAACAGATGACCACCTGGGCAAATAAGCTCACATCCATGATTTATCCAAGCAAACATTTGGCTTTACCTTAAATAACTGGCAGCCGTGGGGGAAGGGGCCCTGCTGTAAAATGCAGAAGTGGACGGAAGCTCTGTCAGCGACAGCCCGCGCGGCTCCCCTCTCCTCCTCCTCCCCCCAGAAAGGTTACAGCTTGTTTGTCAGCTGTGGGAATCTTCAAACAGAGAAAAGCCTATGGAGTAGGTTCAAAGAAATGCTGGCTAATATGCCCAGACTGGCTGCCTAATGAGCCAGAGTAAAAGAAAAGGTCACATGGCTACAAAAAACCTCCATACAACAAATGCCCCGTAGCTATGGTTAACTTTAATTAACTGCAGTACTACAATTTACTTCATTTTTTTTTTCCACGTTATTCTCACTGCCCCTTCCCTTGCCTTTGCTCATGTGCTAAAAATCCTGGCTGCCAGCAGCTTTGGGAGGAGGCTCCCCATGTAAAGAAATCCAGTACATTGAGCTCTCTCTAACTCTAACTATTTATGTCTGATTTAAAGATTACAAGAGCAGATCTGGTTATATAAATCAGGGTATGCTCACATCTGTGACATAATTAATTGCTAAAAATCCAGTAGGTTTTCTGTTCTAATGGCGACTGCAATTCACACATGATTATCGTTTTTCTGTCTACTAGGGCTGAAGTCAAATTTCATCCATGTGTAGGATTTTTTGCTCTGTCAGTCAATAACCCACAGTTTCCCCTCCTCCTCTCGCCATCTCTGCATTTGGAAATAGAATTGCTGTGTGGTGAAGTGCATGTTTTAAATAATTTAAAGTAGGAGCAGTACAAATCCTTCCTCCTTCCAAAGTATAGTTTGTATCTTATAATTAACTCAAAATATTCTCTTTTTTTGGTGCATTATTCCCTCAAGTTCCTTACATCAGAACAATAGGTTATGAAATGTTAACGCACTGAGTAGCACTTGACGGAATAAAAAATTGCAAAATACGAGGTCGTTATCTGAAATCACAGCGATGTCAAAGAAGGAATCTCCAGGCTGGAGCCCTGCTCCCACGCGAGGCACAGAGCAGCTACCTAAGCGAGCAGAGCCCCCAGGGCATCACAGTCACGCGAGGCTTCCCCACTCCCACCTATCCTCCCCATGAGGGGTACAAGCAAAAATAGAAAATAAAAATAAAATCCATATTACCAGCGACCAGACATCAAACATTATTTAGACTTTTAAAAAGTACCTCTTTATAACATAGTATGTTTCTTTTTCACGGATCCTTAATATTTAATAAAGCCCAGAGCTCATGCCCTGTGTCCCTACTGCGTTCAGGACATCTCTGTATTCTAGCAGGCAAACTGCCCTGGCCGTGCATCCTGCTGCTGTTCGGGTTTAGGGTTTTCTCTTTCCTCCCTTTGCCTCCCTGCAAAGGACAAAGTTCACGCTAGGTTTGTTTGCCTTTTCCAGCCAATGTGAGGCCTGCCTATTTGCTCTGCCTGTTGAACGCCTAATAGGTATTCCACAGCTCCCCCTCTCCAGCACATGCAAATGCCCTAGATAGTTAATTATACAAAGAATCACAGACGACCCTGGCCGGGAGGAATGCAGTTCAGTGCAGTGCTTTAAGGCAGCTTCCTGCACCTGAAAACACACCACAAGCCCGGAGCTGCTCCCTGCTCAGCCCATCAGCCCGAAGCCGCTGCCTGCGCACAGGCGCTGTCAGCCGCCACAACCCGTTCCCGTGCTCTGCTCAGCTGCATTCCTGCATTAGCAAGAGTCTACAACAAACGCTTTTAAAATCATCTAGAATTATTAACCACGTGATGCTTTTTCTTTCTTTTTTTTTTTTTTTTGGCAAAAGAGGGGTTAATCTCGAATTCCAGGCTTTATTGAAAGGCGCAGGCAATGGCTGCATCCTGCACTGCAAACACTGATTGCAGCTGGAGGGCTGGGGGGGCGGAGGGAGGGAGGGAGGGAGCAGGGAGGAGGAAATGAGATGCAGAAACAGTAAATAGAAAATGCTTAGTCAGCAACTGTTACTGCAACATTAAAGGTGAAATGTGAATAGGCGCCGTGCCAAGATCCAGATAAGTTTGATAACACCAGCAACATCATCATCTTGCTCCATATATGTGAAAGTGTGCGTACAAGTGCCACAATTATGGCCAAGGAGCGCGGGCTCTGCATGCAAGCTGAGACTTTTAAGAAGGCACCGTGGCTCGCACGGGCTGCCTGGGCTCCGAGAGAAACAAGACTTGCTACTCAGGAAGTATTAATATCAATTGAATTTATTACAATTTACTAAGCTCCAAGGCACATTACAGTGTTCTGTTAACTACAGAAATGTATAAAGGACAAACAGAGCATGTTTTTCATGTACAGCATTTTGCTCTACTGTTCAAAAGCATCCGTGCATCAATAAAAGCAAAAACAAAAAACACATGAAGATTAAAAACGTTCAGATCAATAGAAACAAACTGAAACATTTTCCTTACAAACTTGCAACAAAAAACACCCTCCCTCCCCCCCCAGCCACCCCACCGTTTTGCAAACAAAAAACAAAAACAAAAAAGAAATAAAGTGAAAGACTAACACTCAGGGCTTGTAAAACATAAGCTGTCACCATTTTTTGTAGCAATTTTTAGGCATCAACACTGGCCTTGGCAAAAAAAAAATTTTTTTTTTTGATTTTTTTTTTGCGTTTTTCTTCTTCTTTCAGAGAAGTGCATACATTTACAAAAATACACACCAGCAGCAGGTAATCGCTAAGGGCTATTAACTTTGTACCTAGCCAACACACTGCCAAAGAAATGAGAACAGGTATTATGTAGTAACCAAACAATATTATATTCTGTTTAACAAAAACCAGCTCTATCCTTCAAATGAAGAAGAGTACATACCTTTGTTTCAAAATATAGAAACATACGACGAAAATAATGTCTATACATAAGACTAACTTTTGCAGTTTGTTATATTCACAATTCTACATCTTCAGGAGTCTGAAGGGATTGGATTTCCTGTTCAAGGGTCTCTCTCCTTTTTCACTTTAACGTCCCCAGCTAAAATGGTAGCGATCTCGCCCTGCATGAATGCCCAAGGCACATTGGAACCTACTAGGGGGCATTTCTCTCCGCTGGGGCAGTAGACCTCGCCGGTGGCCCCTTGGGCCTTGATGCTCTCTCTGGAACAGGGGAAGCAGAACTTGTGGCTGGGCACAGAGGGGCACTGGACAAAGTGGGTGTCCTCCAAGCGTTCGTGGCAAATGGTGCAGCACAGGGGCCCGCTGTTGGCCATGGGGGAGTCCGGAATGTTTTGGGGGTGCACTTGGTCCATGGCGGGGTGGGCGCTGGGGGGAGGAGGGGCCACTTGCAGGTTCATGTCCCCGTTGCGGGAGGCCAGGCGGCGCTGGCCCGGCACCGAGGCCGGCGACACGGGGCTGCTGCTGTTCCTGCGGGTGGACGTGGTGGAGTGCACCGAGCTGCCATCCTTGGGCGAGTGGGCATTGCCCAGCGTGTCGGCCACCGACATGAGCGCGGCCATGGGGGACTGTCCGTTCTGGGGGGCGGACTCAGGCGGCGTGGTCCGGTTGGAGTGAGGCCCGAGGGGTGGCGGCGGTGGTGGGGGGCCCCCACCGTGCACTGCCCCGAAGCCCCCGGCCGACATGGTGAGCTTGAGCGCTTCGCTCTGGTTGGCCATCCACGGCTGCCGCTCATCGTTGAGCTTCAGGGTCCCCTCGGCCGAGTCCGAGGGCTCGGGGGATGCCTTCCTCTTGCGCATGGTCCCCCCACCGCCACCGCCTCCGGCTCCCCGGGAGGCTGCGGCCGAGCCCTGCGCACCACCGGCACCGGCGCCTGCCCGTGGGAGGCTCACGAGCGCCGTGGGCAGCATGGGGCAGCTGGCGTCCAGGTAGGGCTGCGGCAGCATGTCAGCACCCACCAGCTCCTTAAAGAAGCGCACGGACTCGGGCAGCAGGTCACCCAAGAGGCGCCAGTCGCCGGAGCCGTGCTTCTTCTCATACTCCAGGTACTTGAAGCCCGAGGAGAGGCCGCGGCCGAAGTCCTTCATGCAGTCCTGGTACATCTGCTTGGCCACGCCAGAGGCGCTGGAGAAGACAGTGCCAGAGCCACTTGGGTACTCGATGAAGAGCTTCAGCTCATAGTCCATGCCTGGCTTGGAGACGGCATCAAAGGCAAAGACGCGGCCAAGCAGGGCATGATCCTTCTTGAAGCGCACCTCGTAGGGGGTGCAGCCGGCCAGTGTGAGCAGTGTGTCCCGCACAATCTTGGGCTTGCTGGCCCACTCCTCGGCGCGGTTCCGCAAGCTCTCGCTGAGCTCAGCCAGCGCCTCCGCATTGCGCTGCTTCTCCTTCAGTTCGCGCTCCTGGTCGCTGCTGGACACGGAGCCTGGCCGCTTGCCGCAGGCCTCTGAGGAGGAGCCGCCGGCGCCGCCACCGCAGGAGCCGCCTTGCGAGGAGGCGGAGGGGGCCGGGGGCCCCCCGCCGCCGCGGCTGCTGAGCCCCCCGTGCGGCGGCGGCAGCGCCACGCCGGAGGCGGCCGGGCCGTTCAGCAAGGTCTGCGGCAGCAGGTTGGGGGGCACGTTCATCTGGGCGCTGGCGGCCCCCGGTGGTAGCCCGGACACGAGCCCACCATGCGTCCCGCGGCGGGAGGAGGAGGAGGACGAGGAGGAGTTGGGGCTCTGGCGGTTCAGCTCCGGGGGCCCGTCCTCGGGCGCCTTGGGGAAGCCGTTGGGCCCCCCCAGGCCGTTGGGCAGGCGGGCACCGTGGCTGCCACCCAGGCTGCCCGGCGGCGGCGGGTACTCAAAGCGGCTGCGCTGCTCGGCCGCCGCCGCGCTGAGCCCGTAGCGCTCCAGGCTGGACTGCGACAGCCCCGCCGAGGCCGCCTTGGAGGAAGCGTCCACATGGTTGAGCTGCTGCTGGGCCGCCGCCGCCGCCGCTGCCGCCTCCTTGGCGGACAGCGACACTGCCTTGACGCCCACGGGCGGCGGGGGGCCCGGGGAGCGGCCGTCCTGGAAGCAGCCGTGCGCGCGCTTCAGCTGCCGCGCCGTCTCGATCACGAACTCGATGCGGTCGGCGCCCTCGTAGTTGACGCAGCCGCGGCACACGGGCTCCGTGAAGTCCCAGATCATGGCCCAGGGCATGCGGGGCAAGTCGCACAGGTAGCATGACTGTCTCCGGGACGACGACACCTGCGCGGCGGACATGGTGCTGCCGGTGGCCGGGGGAGCTCCTGCCGCTGCTGCCGCTGCCCGCGGGGTAGGGGGCTGGCTGAGTCTTCCCCCCCGGACGGTGGACGGGCGGGGGGGTGGCTCTCCGTACCTGGTCCTGTTGCCCCTTTCAGCAAGGGGGATCGGCTGCCTTTAACTCGCTCCTGCTGCCGGAGAAGGCGTCTTCTACCTGGTCCTGACACGGCCGCCCCAGTGGGGTGGGGAGCCGCTCCCGCCGCTTCTCCGGGGGGCTGAGGTGGGGGTCGCCTTCTAGCCGCTTCTCTCTCCCTGCGCTCTCGAGCTCTCCGCTGCTCCTCCTCCGGGAGGAGGCGGGGGTGCACGGAGGAAGATGGGGGGGTCACCTTCCACCCGCCGCGGCTGCCTTACGAGCTCGCCCTGCGCTGCATGCCGATCCAGCGCCGCGAGCGAGAGCGGGGCAGCGGTGCGGAGCTGCCCGGCTTCCCCGAGCGCGGGCGGCGGGCGCTGCGGGAGCGGCCCCGAGGCGGCGGCGGCAGCAGCGTGGCGAGCGGCGCCGCCTGCTCCTCACTCACATCCTCGCCGCCGCTCGCAGTCCGAGCGCGGGATGCTGCGCGCCGCCGCGTGTGCCCGCGCGCGCCCCCTCCTCCTCTTCCTCCTCCTCCGCGCCGCGCCGCGCTCCCCCCGCGCAGCGCCGC
>JAVCKT010009209.1:0-17527 GCA_032273925.1 Rhynchotus rufescens | reverse complement strand
TATAAAAAAAAAAAAAAAAAAAAAAAAAAAAAAAGACAGAAATGATTAAAAAAGTACCAGGAGCCACGAATGCCATTTTACTGTCATTTCCTTTGATTAACCTTCACCTGACCTCAATCCCTAAGGCAATTTCAGTTTCTTTTTGTTCCTCCATTTAAATTCTTCGGTACAGCAGGTGAGTACATGGCTGTCACCACAGTGCAGTCACAGAGCGCAGGCTGTTTATGGAGATTTTTACAATCCCCATAGAAATTACAAGGTGTCTTTTTCTAGGTATTAGTTAAAACATTGGTCAAAACACAACTGCTTACCCCAAGCAAGGACCTCGGTGTAGCTGCTGGAGCAGACTTACCTATCCTCTTAAGCTGGCTGTCCTGCCTAAGCTCCACGTTGCATTCAAAACAATGTCCACTGCCCTCCAAGTTGGAAAAAAGTACATAACTTCTCACCTAGAATGGGAAAAAAAGACATTATCAGCGTGATTATAAACTCTTTGCAGAAGAAATTGATCCTGTGTTCAGTGTTTGCACAGAGATCTTATAGTATAATTTCTAGTGCCATTTTAAATCTCATTTTTTTTCAAGAGTCTCATTATCTTGGGGGTTGAGTAGAAATCATGAAATGTTTTCATACTTAGATCAAGTTTGTTCATCAAACTTCAAATTGTGTAATAAAAAATGACAAAGTGGAGAAGAGGCAGAAGGTATCTACAAAAATTAGGTAAGATCTGTAAAATATGCTTGATTATGAAATTTAAGGAAATTGATCATCAGCTGTAAGACCTGATATGATGTTGAGTTCTCATAATCACATTTATAATCTTGCAGAAAACGATATATGATTGAAAGGTCAAAGCCTAGGAGCAAGGTTCAGCTGTTAGGAACAACTATGAGCCCCTGGAACACTTTTGTTTGGGAGGTAGGGAGACCACAAACGCTCTTTGATATTATTACAAAAAGCATCATAACATAAGCAGAAACTGTGAATTCAATGTAAGTTTTGCTTACATTGTTTCAATATCTACAAATTGTTCCTCCAAATATGTTCACTTTAGATCATCTGACATATGCAGATAGGGAACATTTTGAAATTATTGGAATTTTCATTTTTGAGTGCTTACAGACTAAAATTTGAAATTAAATACCAATCTGTTGGGTTTCAAAATGCTACAACAACTTAGTTTGGCAATTTCAGAACTCTTCTGCTCTAAAGGACACAATTCATTAATCCTGATGCTTCCTGGTTAATAATTTTACTCTCCACAACCTGGCGTTTCCCAGCAAGGTGAAGAAGATGCAACAAGACAGCGCTGTTTACCTCAGTCCCGATCCTTTTCTCAACTTAAATATTAATAATGCATTCATAAAACACTTAATATCCTCCTGTCCTCCAAATACCAGCAATCTTCAAATGCATTTCTAAGAGTTAAGTGTGTCATTTGCAGCCAGCTATTTAAACAAGCTCCGTGCACCACGCTAGGGTGTGTGTCTGGTGAAAGAGCCTGCACGGAGTTTCCAGCCCAAGGTCTACGCCGAGCTCTGGTAAAGTGGCCAGCTCCTTAATGACAGATGCACTCACCTGATAGAGTGCAATACTTAAAGGGAGGAACAAAAGGATTTGAAACCGCCTTAGGGAGCGAGGTCAGGTGAAGGTTAATCAAAGGAAATGACAGTTAGATGGTATGCACGGCCCCTGAGATTACATATGTGTATTTTGTTGGGAAATACTTAAATACTTCGCTGTGTTTTGCTCTTTATTTTGGAAGAAGCCAAAATAAAGTGCGTATATGAACAAAATGCAGGCGATTCCAAGCATGTTCTTAGCCCGGTGAAGGTCTCTTTGGTGTGATTCAAACTTAGCAGCTGGGAGGTGAAGGGAACAAAAAGATGACAGCCACTATTACCAAGGCTTCACTAGGGCAAAACCCGACTCACACCCCAGCTGGGAGCTGGGGAAACACAATCAAGCTGTTAATGATTAGAACCTATTACCTCAGCTCTCATTTACCTTGCACCCATCTTCATTCCCAATATTTGGGGGTCTTCTGCAAATGGGCGCTTGAGCTAATGAGGAAAAGCTACAGCTGGGAAATTCTGCAGAAGAAGTCCAGAGAAATGCATTGGTGTCTTGTAATTAATTTTATTTTGGCCATACTGACTCATTTGCATTTCCTTTCCAATAAGTGTCATACGTTTGGATTAGCAATAAACCTTGTTAAAACTGCTTGTAAGGTTGCATACTTGAGAAAAGGAATTTTTGAAAAGAAAACACCTCAAATATTTGTGTAATTTGTTATAGCACTTGTCCTCAATTAACTGGGGAATTAAGCCAATGCCACATGCTTTATCAATCACAAATTAGTAACAAACCTTGAAATCTGATTTTGATTAGAAAGCCAAGTAGTCGATAGGTAACAGGAAGATTTTGACAAGTATTTTTTTATTCTTCCATAGAATAAAAAGCAAAAATCATTGAATGAATTATTAATTATGAGTTATTCATGCAGCCCTAGTAAAAACTAATCTGTTTCTTTTTTTAAGCATCAAAAAGGTCTTTCAAATATAAGTTGCAATAATGAAATATGGCAGCAGATCTTGAAATGTGCCCTTACCCAGGCTGCAGATATGTAAAGGTTACAGTACCAGAGTTATTAATCCCCCATCACTCTGACAATTGATTTTGAACACAGTCTGTTGCAGTCTTTATAATGTAAGATCATAAATGTTCAAAACTAATTTATTGCTCTTTGTTCCACCTGGCAAAAATATACTGTCAAATTGAGTTGTGCTGAAGCAAAGATGCAGATTAGTATTTAAGTCTTTTATTTTTTTCCACATGTGTAAATTTCTTTATAATACCTGCGTGTAGTCAAAAATATTCACAGGGGAGCAAAGAAAGCGGAAGAGATTATACTGTCTTTAATGAATAGAAAATATTTGTGCGCACAGCAATAGGAAGAGCACACAAATTAATAGGAAATAAAGCCACTGTTTAGATTTGTCACTGCTGATATTTTCGGTTTTACACTCTTTGTTAGCTGGCATGTCTCAGGTTTTCAATGATGTACTTGTATAAGCACTTGCTCTATCTGCATGTGTGTAATACAAACCAGGCAAGTTTCTCCACAAAGCAATGAAGAATATGCAAAATTTTCCATCCTAGAGACCTTTTTTTACATGACTAGTATTTAAAATGACTATTTGGAATATAAAATTCCAAAGTGGAACAGATCAGAAAAGGCAGGGAGGGAAGGCAAAAAGGAAAAAAAGGGATTTTTGTGAGATATTCCCAGCGAAGGGTAGTGACAGAGACGGATACGCTGCTGGAAACAAGGAGAGGCTGCACCTGATCTCTCCTGGACACTTCTACCTGCCCGTGTACTTGGCACCTACAAACTCAGCACTTAGAGAAGAAGCCTAAACCCCACTGCATCGCATGGAGTAAGTTTTTCTATTTCTGAAGCACACTGTTTTTCTGCAAACATAGACATTTTTATCAATAATTATGTAAACTTCTGAGACTCTCACAAAGCTTTAAGAGAATAAAACATGTTTTCATAAATATTTCTCTACTAATACTCGGGCTATGTATTGCATTTTTCCTTACTCATCTTCTTATGTTTTATACATACTGCTCATTTGGTTTGCTCTTCATTTAACACTATTTAGCTTCCACGATTCACTTTGCACTGACATAACGCATTGTTTGTCAAGATGAAGGGTTATTTTTTGAGGGATCAAAAATAATATAGTACAAAGTAGTTCATTTCAAGAATAAAACATTGTCCCATGCACTAAGACTTTCATAACGAATGAATTACAAGTTTTATAAAGTCTGCTCCTGAAGCAGGAAACTGAAACACATAAAAGAGAGACATGGAAGAAAAACAGAACATTTCAACACCAAAAATACACCTACCCAGAAGTCTCTGTATCTCACAGCTGCTGAAGTAATTTTTCTCACTAGAAAGATAAACCTGCAAAATTACACTTCTTTTCAAAATAAGTGTTATGACACTTTTTAATTTTACATATTTGATAGCCCAAGAATATGAGCTTCCTCTTTCATTATCAGGAGGCAAGATCATTTAATTGTCCTGGCAAGTTTACTCCTTAATATTTTTACTAAGATTCTGAAGCAGAATAGTAATCCGAGCGTCTGCTGGAACTGCTGCATTCATGACTTGCAGACACGTGCATGATATTGAAATTAATTTTCAATATAAAACAGTTAACAGAATAACCCCAGATAAAGGCAAGTATAACATTCATTTAATTCCTTTTGTTGGCAATGTTGTAAAGTCCATTGCTCAAGTAAAGAGCACTCTCCTGAGCCAGAGACAAATTAATTTTACTATTCTTCTTCAACTACAGATTTTAAAAGTCAACTAAAGGCTGCAACAGCTTTGAAACATTTCAGTGATTGTTTTAATTACCTACCATACAGCTGTGAGACACTGAAGAGGAAGGGTTTGAGAGAGAAGGGAGAACACCACCTGGTGTAACAGCAACTGGTTTTCTGACATAGGGAAAAAAAGTAATTCGCAAACACCGAGCCCAAGAAAAAGTTTTAACAAACTCATCTGTTCTTTTTTTTAAGTACCTTAATGTGGTGTATTTATTTAGGACTAAATGTTTTTATTCCGTTTTGCTGTCAGATAAAACCACAAAATCTCCAGACCTTAAATATACCAATCCTGATGACTTTTGAATCTTGCTTTTCAACCCAAAGTTGACACACAAGCTACAGTCAGCTCCTAGAGGCATCTAAGGGCTTTTTTTCCTAGAGTCTCATTCTCTAGCAAAAAACTCACTGCACTTTTACATGCAGCTACACAAAAAAAGCATATTTTTGCCATTCTGACCCTGAATAGAATTAGGATCTAAAGGCTATTAGGGCCTTCTGCTGGCCTTTGACATCCCGGCTTGCAGCACCTCAGCAATCAGTCAGTGTGGAGGTAAGAAAAGCAGAGTAAAATGTACAGTTGTCAGCTCCACGCTACATCTGTTGGCCACGCTGTTAGGAAGTGTTGACCCCATCATTTCACTGTAAACAGTGCAGAAATCAACAACAACAAAAACAGAAATGAGAAAGGAGACTGCATGTCAGAAGTCAGGGCAGCAGGTTTTCTTTGCGCATGTGTCAGTAAAGATAGAGGGAATCACTGAATTGAATTAAATCAAAGCAAACCTGCTAATTAAAGCAGCTAAAATTGTGTTTGGGAAGATGTGAGATGGGTTTCCTGCCTATCTGCAAATAAACTTCCCCATAATATAAACATGTTTGTATCTCCACTTCATTTATAACAAGGCTTTAGGCAGATTGTAATTAGTAGTTTGGGTTTCTAATAGAAGATCTATTGTGTTACAGGGAAATATTTTCCCTGACCACCAGAATACTTATGAGTTCGGCTTCATTCTCAAGGGTTCTCACCTGTTCCTCGTACACTGCTCAAAATCTTGTATCCAGTCAGTCTGAATCACATTGTTTGCGTACGAGGTTGAACAGCATCATCTCAATGCCACCTACAAGCCAAATCAGAAATTATTACCAATTTTGGTCAGATTTATTCTGTATTTCACTCTTCTGCTCAACTTTGAAAGCAGGATCAAAATGGTTGTGTCAGGGGGTAGAAGAACAGGTTCAAAACAAAAGCTTTGCAGAAAAGAATACTATTAAAACATGAACTTTTTGTTTCATTTTGCTTATTCCCAAGATCACAATGCATAATTTTATACAAACCTAATTACATAGCTCAGTGATTTACTGGCAGAGCTGGCCAGAAGAAATTATGTGGCTTTAGCTAATGTGGATGCCTACTTACAATCAAAATAAATCCATAGAAAATTACAAAATGGTCACAAAGAACAAAAAAAAAGAAGGAAAACATTAAGTCAAAAACGTATCAGAAGTGACATAATATGAAAGCTGAAGAATAGCTCACCTTATATTCTGTTTTCCCTGGATAACTAATAAACCATGGTGAGACTATGAATTCAGTCTTTCAGATCATGCAGTAATTATGCAGGCCAGTATTTAACATGAAGCATAAACACAGTTTTATTGGCTTTAAAAGCAAGATATTTTCTTTTTGCCCTTTCGTATTTTTTTTTGTACAGATTAATTTGTATTTTTGCATTGTTAACGGATGCATGGATTGAATTCAATGGGATTACTCAGATGTTTACAGTTACTTGTGAATTTGAGCACTTTCAGATTCAGGGCTGCAAAGCATTAGGCCACAGAGCTGCATGTGCATCGTATTAATAAATGGCTACACAAATGGACTGTGATTTGATACTGATACCTTGGACAAGAAGATTGTAGCCAATAATGTTGCAAAAAAATGACTGCATATTATTTAGCCTGAAAAAATGCCTATTTTTTGTCAGACATTTCTAAACCAATAAAGAATGCCCTGGAAGGAGCACAGGCTCTTTTTGATATATGTAGCATAAAGTAAAATTTCTAGGCAAGAAACATAAACAAAGAGTTTCTGATTTTTTTTTTTAATGCACAATAAATAATTACAGATTATGCACTGGGCACAACTCTTAATCAGGGATTTTATTACACACGGACCAGAGGTCATTTGCTTACTTACCTCAAAGCAATTGCCTTCTAAAAATATATCAAATTGCAAATATGTTAAAACCCAAATTTCGCTGCAATTGCATGTGCCAGCACTAAGTCCTACATCAATAAGAAACCCCACTGATGTCAGCATGACTAGTGACAACACAAGACTTCCCTCCCCTCAGCACTGCTGTAAAACTAGATTCTTGGTGAGTATATTTGAATTATATGGATTATATATGATTAAACAGATTTGGATTAAATCATAGAAGGGGCTGGCTTATCAAGAATAAATTTAGGGGATCACACAGATGCACAACAATCAAGGTGACCTTGGAGACTTATTACAACCCATAGTAAACTCCCATCAACTTTAGAGGATAAGAATTTTTACTCTACAAAGAGCAGGCTGCAAGATGTAGGGAGTTAAAATGCTGCTTGCTTTCCTGATGAATAGTTTCCATGCTTCAAAATTATGATTCGGGCAGCACAGAGCAATCTTTCTGGCAGTGGGAGCCAATCTCAGCTAAACTCCTTGAGCTCTGTTCATTCATCAGCAAGGAAAATATGGCAAGCGTGCCCTGTCCTAACATACAAGGGAAAGAGCACAACATTTGCAAAAATATATGGAAAACAACACCCGCCAAAATACCACCTAGTTCCTATTGTATTGTTAGATTCTTGTCTATACCTTTTTTAAAAAAAATGCTCTGAATATTGCTACAAAGCCTTACTTTTTATTAGTCTTCCTTTAACAAGAAAAATAGCTTATCATTTGTTGCATAAATGTCCAATAAGGTTAAGCATAAATGACAGACAACAAATTTCTTCCTCAGTGGAGCAGCTAAGAAGGGAGCCGATGAAATGATCCCGCACTAACTTGCAGCTAACTAGAGCTAAACTGTTAACTTCAAAAGCCTCAACCCCTTCACAGGCTGCTGCGACAACACAAGGGCTTTTCCAGCTTGGAAGCGCGTGCGCCTCATGGATGCTGATGCACATACTCCTATTTAATAGGGGTAACATTTGGCAGCCACAGCTACGGGGTCATTCCGAGGGTAGGGAGGAAAAAGAGCTAACAGATATTAAAAAGCAAAAAGGAGCCAGGCTGCCAAGGAAGGCTGGGGGGGTGGCAGAGTCATAAACTAGTCCTCAGCACAGCTCTGCTACACCGAGGCTTCCAGCTTCCCGGGCGGAATCCTCTGCCTCTCTCCTTGGGATTAAATAGCCCAGACGTTCCTGAGACTGAATATAACTTTCAAGGGAAGAAAGGAAAGAAGGACTACACTTTTGGGGAGTTTCCTGCAAGTTGTGCATCAGCCAAGAAAGATGTTTAGCCCAAGATACCATGTAAATTGTTCAAAAAGCTTTGCTGGGGCATGGAAGGTTGTCACATAGGCTTCAACGCTGCAGATGTTGTGGATTGCATTGCACCATGAACGACCACGTCAACATGCTCCAAATCTCGTTGTCAAGCAGTGGTGAAGTTTAAGGTCTGGAAAGTTTTCCCTTTTAACATCCATCCTCTAAACAAGTCCTCCACCCCTTCCTCTCCTCCACCAAAGACATTTTTAGTAAGATCATTATGCGGCTAATTACATTACCATGGCATCCAAGTACCACACAGTCACGAGAGCTATTTATTTTAACACTTGGTTTTGTGGAGAAACACCTCTACATCGGAGAACCGAGGCACAAGGCCTGGTAATTTGTTCAGCATCACTGCAGCAGATTCAGTGAGCAAAGGACCGCCTGGTGTCAAGCAGTGGCCACGCAGACCAGAGGCCATAGAAGGTGCTCAGTGATGCTATGAGTCCTCCACCATGTTTCGGAGATGCTCTCAGGAGACAGTGCTGAGGAAACCGTGAGCAAACCAAGCTAAATATCTGCTTCCCACCCATGCTCTGCAGCCTCCAGCTACGTCCTTGCCCTTGCAGTAACATCAGGCTGACCACACCAGGGTCTTGCGGGGTTTCAGGGACTTCTCTGGTAGAGCATGATGTCCTCTACAAGCAAAGAAGGATGTTGGGCAGCCCAAGCAGGACACAGCCTGCAGGCAGGAACAGCACGAGAGCCCAGCGCTGCCCGTCATTCGCACCCAGAGCACTCCAGGTACTTCCCACATGGCCCACATGTATTTCCCACATGGCCCAGCTCCCGTGACCTTGCCCAAAACCTGGCTTGCTGAGATGCTTACTGGAGGGGTCTGCTCCTCACCAGCTCCTCACCAGCTCTCGCAGAGGCCAGCAAGGGCCTCTTAAAAAGCAACCACAACAAAAGCAGCAGGTTCAAACATGCAGTGGAGGACTTGGGGATTATGGACAGCACATCCAGCTTAGTCTCCCCTCCAGCCACACAACCATCTCAACAGGCTTTGAGGTGGAAACGGGCTCAACCAAGTGGTTTGACAAGTTCTTAATTCATTCAATTAACACCACCCCACAGTATTGCTACCTGCACCTGACTATCAACCAGCGGAACTAAGGCAACTAGATACCTATACCAGCATATCTTAATATGCTAAGCTATATCTTACCAAAGAAAAATCTTACTATTAAAGCTGAGGCCTGTTAAAATTGGGAGTGGACATCAAGTCGTCAGGAGTAAAGGAGTTTGGTCAAATGTGTTACAGTTAGAGAGCTCACTTTTATGACAAAACTTGTTTAAACCTTTACCATAAAGCACAGACATGTTATCACTTTGCTCCATGGTATTTTATGTGCAAAACTTCCAGAAGAGAAAGATCAATTAATTAATATAGATAACACACACACAAAAAAAAAGGCATACAATCCCAAAAGAGAGAGCTGAGACCACACAGTGCAAGGGCTTTGCTATGGCACAGCAATATTTCTGCTAAGTCCCTCTTCAACAGCAGCTTTAGAGGAACTGTAGTATGCCAGACATAGCCAGGGATGGCCAGTGGTGGACACTGAGAGTAAAGAAAAACCCTAGGACAGAAAATCAGCATCTACATTTTAAGCTGCAGGAGCAAGAGCTGTCTGGCTATTCATTAGAGATGGGATTTGCCATACACACTCTCTGATGCTCTGTTATGCAAGGTAGTTCTGTGTGTATTCTTTTCTTCCATGGAGATGGAGTCTAAAAGCACTCATATTTAGTTCTCCCATCCCCCTAAATCTTTCCCACAAAGGACACTGTCACCACCAAAGCTCTGCAACAAGGATCATTTATATATCTGACAACCTTTAAACCCCCAAAGAAAGGAAAAAGGAAGCAGCAAAGCTCTCTGAAGAGCTCTTTGGTGGAACAAGCAGAATTATGAGCAGCAGGAGAAATATGAGTAATTAAGACAACAGTATATCTATATCTTACAGCTGACAGAGTGAAGCTGCAAGTTAGCTCTGGGCAAGGTGTTAGCGGAGGAAAGAACTGAGCGCAGTGTTTCTAATGTTATTGTTGAAAAGCCAGCCCGGGAAAAGGGCTAAAGGGACATTTTCATTAAAAAGAAGGAAGTAGGTTGGCTTAAGAAAGCAGTCAGATACAGTCTCGTCACATTAAAGGACCAGGTCAACAGCTATCTGTAACAAGACAAGCAATCATTTGGGGAGTCAGCTAAGCTGACTCTTCCTCTTCTTAAAAGGAACGACCTTAAATTATCTATCGGTGGCTTATACAGCAAATTAAAGCTACAGGACTGCAGCACAGCACAAAACAAAGCACCGGGGTGGATCAAGGCTGCAGGAAAGCGCAGGGGAAAGGACACAACTTTGCTCAGCGAGCAGCCCCAAACTGGTTGTTTTCTGGCAGTCAATATTTATACAGGGCCAGCGCAGCACCCAGGATCCAGCCTGACTGCTGCGAGTGCTTCAAACACCGTGTTCGTGGGGTAATCCCGGTCTAGCACCTGAGTTCCAGCATTGCAGGTTGTTCTTTCCGGGGCTGTTCCAGCGCTGTGGAAGGGGCTAGATCCTGTTCCAGCCAAGGGCACAAACTGCCTTTCCCTGCTCGTGGAGGCCCCTGTGCCAGCCATGCTCCAGCGACTCCCCAGCTGCCAGCACGCTCCTTTGTGGCTATGGCAGCATGGTTTATAGCAGCCCCGAGGCCGTGTTTTCCATCTAGTATATATATAAGTGAATTAGTGCAAAATTGGAGCCTACACAAATCACGGAGCCGGCGCACAGTTTGTCATGGCAAGGCGGCCTTTCCTCCTGCCTGCAGTAGCAGTAATGAGGTGTGGGAACGAAATGGGGGCTGCACCCTCGGTTCCCGCATTAAAGCTGCTTTTGGAGCTGGGAAGGGAAATGCTTTTTGTCGAGAGGCACAGAAAAGACAAACAGCAGCTCCCATATCTACACAGATCAAATGTGCGGCCCGCTCAGTCACCTGGGGCCTACAGCCCAAAGATGGATGTGGGGATATTCCGAAGAGGAGCTTCCCTGCCTGTCTCCCCGGCTCCATCTCCATTCCATCTCCCCATTCCATCCAGCAATATCTATGCTCCAGAAATGGCAGAGGGGTTGCTCCAAATTCACATTACAATAAACAAATGGGTGAGAGCTGCAGCCGAGGCAGAGGGCACCGAACGCGGGTCACCAGCTGCAGCTGCGGCTGTCACCCCGGCTGAGGAGCTGTCCGGCAGCGCAGGGGACATGGGAAGCACCAAATCCCTCGCTAGCCTCCCAGGCGACCGCCCTTGTCTGTGTCTCACAACTGTTTTGTAGGGCCAAGTCTCCCACCCCAGCCTTGCCTGCCCCTCAGCACGTACGTGTATTTGCTTACACCCCGTGGGTACCTGGAAGGCCCAGCTCTTCCCAAAGGCTTGTGTGTCCCTGTCACTAGATGCAGTTCTCCGAGCACCACTAACTTACCTAAAAAATACACCTGTAATGGTTTACATTCAAGCACAGCACGGAGTATTCCAGCATCTTTTTCCTTCTAAACTTCATCATAGATCTCAGCTGCACGAGTGAGAAACCAGGCCATTCCTGCCTGTCACTTATTTGGTGGACTTGGCAACTAAGGGTTGTCTTCCTACGGATGGTTCCGAGCCATTTTCTCCACTATAAAGAAGCACCTGGGCCTGTCTGAGGAGCCTGCCCTGTCCTTCACAACACAGCACCGCAGGGCAGCCCGCGCTTTGCATACTTCAAATCACAAACCCCAACGGCTCCTTAAAATACATACTTCTGTACAGCCCATAAATCAAAGCAGATACAGTCAAATCCTGCTTATAGATCTAAATCCTTTTTACACTCTCGTGTAGCTCCATTATGTACCCAAGGTGTCACACTGTTTATGTCTTTCTGCCTCCAGCTCCAACCCCATCCTAGCTCTGATTGAGAGCACCGGAGTGTGTAGCCCTTAAAAACTCAAAAATCAGCACTACTATTTCCCACTTTCCTGAGCACTAAAATGCATCTAAAATTAGGAAAAATGACCTCCTGTCATTTTGTTGACTTGCCAATGAGTTTATTTACTCACTCATCCCACACAGCAATTTCATGGAAGTGTAAAAATGTTTAATATGGCAGGACAACGCTAGACAGAATACCTGCAGCTCACCCCGTGCCACGCAAAGACAGCGTCAAGACTGAAATCTCTCATAAGCTTATTTTGCATGAAAGTATCACCTTTAATAAATACGTTACAATTATTTGGGCTAGAGATTGCTATAAAGTGAGTACTGAACCTTATATTCTTACATTATAGGCAGCATTCCTTTGATAAAGGATCAAAGAACAGAAAGACAAGAAAAATAAGGATATAAATCCTAGCAAAAGTCGCTTTTGTAGCTGGCATAAATGGACGCTGAAGTCCATGGGACTGTGTCCATCAGCAGGAGCTGACGGTCTGACCCATACGTTTATTACTTGCAAGGATGAAAATCAGAGTAATATGCCTAAAAGCAGAGGTGGGGTTTATTACATCTGAGAAAGGTCTGGATTGCCTAAATTCTGGGGAAATTGCAGCCTCCCATCACAAAGGCTTCACGTTGTTTACTCAGTCTTTTCAATAGCTCCTTCCAAAAAAGGCTGATGAGCAACCATCTTCAGTACCATAGATTTTTAACATAATCTGTTTACAGGTTTAGAACAATTTCCAGGATACAGCATGTTTTAAATGTCCCGAGCCTTTAGCATTCTCACTTTGATCATCTCCCATCACATTATGGTTCAGAACATAACGTGATGGAGTCGGGCTAGCAAACCTGCCAGAACTGACATCATAAAACCAAATGACCTGAAAAAAAAGTGTTTTACTCGAATACCACAGACTTCTTGAACATTTTCCTTTTTCAAAAATATGTTGTAATTAATGTTTTACTTTCACTGGATTTATTTTGCTTGCATGAAAGCTCACCAGTAGTTCTCAGAAAAAAAAAAAAAATCCTATTGCAAACAATTTGACCAAGGGAAGACTGTAGGAGGTCCTTAAATAACGATAGTAAACAGTTCATTTTGCCTTTGGACAGATAAAATTCTTTCTTTCTTACTTTCTTAGGAAGTTAACTCTAAACTGTAATTGTAGATCTTGTAGTGTGTGGAAGGGAGAGATTGGTCTTTGACAGAGTGATATTACTATCCTGATATGAGCAGACAGCTGCAAAAATGAAGTGATATCAGTGATAAAAATATTCCTACTGCATTTAAGCAGGAGGAATTGCAGAGCAGTAAAAGGCAAATCCTGCTCGCCCCCATGTACGCAAGTAGTCCTTACACATGAAGACTGACTTAAATGACACTACTGATCAGAGGACATAATTATGTAGTATGCGATTGCTTTAAATATTTTTAAATGACTCGCATTAACTTTTATGTATGTAGCTTACATTCCTTTCGAAAATTTGATCTACACAACAGCATTTATTGCCCTTTTAATTCCAGTCATGTTAGACCTGCCAAATAACTAACTTGGTTAAAATATATATATATATACATATATATATATATATAATAGTAATAATTGTAATGATAGCCCCCCTTTCCCTCTATCTGATGCAGAAATACATAATTTCTAGCATTAAAAGTGATTAAATTTGGTGCATTTCCAACTTGTATTTTAACAATGCATTACCTCCTGAATTGCTGCATAAATATTAATAGACAGACTGATATGGAACTTTTGCCCGTGATGCCCTTGGAGAACCATAATCACGGCAAGTGGAGCAAAAGAGATGAGAGACTGTTCTGAAGATGGTGGCTCTGTCCCCAAGCTCCACAGGGCTACTCTGGGTCAGGCGCTTTCCGTGCAATATCACAGCTGAGCAATATCTCAAAGCCTAGTTTTGCTTAGTAGGAGGAGAATATCCTATTGACATTAATGTGCCTGATGCTCATCTCAAACACAATGGAAAATTTTCCACTGATACCAAAAAGAGCTTCACTGATTTTTATCTAAATCAGCCACAGACTTAATTTTTGCCGCTGTGCCTTTTTAAATTTCATCCGCAGATGTTTGCTAGTCTAATCACCTCAGGAATGATTATGTAACATTTATCTACCTCAATCTCATCCCTGTGATATAATTTCATTAAAAGTCACGTTGCACTGACTACCATTCAAAAGAGGCCAAGTGGAGACAGCCCCACTGAAACCAAGTTCAGCCTTCTAGAAACCTGATAGATTATTTAGACCCCTACATCTGGGCTTAGGGGGATAAAACTCAGGATATCCTCTGGAAAAGCTTTTTGGATCGCCTTTGGCGGCATTATAATTCACAGTAAAACATGTCTGTGTTTCCTGAGAAGAGGGCACTACTGATGTTTGTCACTGCTATGCAAGAACCTCACCCAAAACCTCTGAACGGTGGCAGTACCAAAGGCAAGGAGAACAGTTTTCTGCCTTACATCTACAACACGGCTCTGTTTTGGACACTGGTGGACTACACTAAGGGTTAAGTTCATTTCACTTGCAACAAGTTAGAAAGCTATGGAAGTTTAATGACAAATGAGCTCCAGTGGGCAGCTGGTAGTTCACATGGAAATGTTCTCATTTTTATTCTTTATAGGCAGTGCTCAAATCGTCATAAACCATATTTAAGCAGAGAGAAATTTTGAGAGGGAGGGAGCTGTTCTATATGATAGAATAAGAGAAAAAGCCACCTTGCTCTTTTAAAATTTAAATCCAGCAAAATTACCAGAAATGCTACTGGAAACAGAACACGGAGAATTCATTATTTTGTTTCAAAGTTAGTTTATCATAAATCTGCCCTCTGACACGTAATAACTAGTAACGTTTCGAAGGTTATTTGATAGTAAGTTCAACAGTGTAGGTGACTGAACATGTGAGCTGCATGATAATGAGTCCCAAGGGAAATCAGGCTTTAGGATGCAGGGTGAAGCATCCCTAGGCTTGTATTCAAATGGAAAAAAAATATATTCAAAAGTTTATTGTTTATCTCATAAGAACATCAAATAATACACAGTCCTTCGACTGAAATGTATAAAGCACACTAGAGAACTATTTGCTGGGTGAAAAAGGCCTGATTTGAGCCAAATTCAAAATATCTTATAGCACAGACATTGAAATGCCTAGAATGCTTTTGATATAAAAAGTGGAGGAGAGTATTTGGGTTTGTTCTTTTATAGACTCAGGAACTAAGAGGCAGCGCAAGTCAATTTGGCCTTGCATGAAAACATGGAAAGAGGAGCCGGAGAACATTAAAAATAGTTATTTTCAAATCACCTTCAGACAATAAACAGAGTTAACGTTAAGCATGACAAATATAAATTGTACTGCCCATCCTCAATTTAATTTTAAAGTGTGTCACTTGTAATTGATTAATTCCTAGAATACAAACTAATTTGAAGCCAATAACGAGAGCGAGAGATGTTGCTTTTGAGCAAGCAGACGCGGTAGAGGCACCGCACTTCAGGAGGAGAGCGGAGCCCACCTCGCAGTTAGTTAAGCTCTTAAATAACGAGCCCAACGCTGCCCCTCCTGAAGGGCCTGGCAGTTCCGTCATTAACGGTGATAGAAACAGAGCTGGGCTTGTTGCGTGCTGGCAACGCGTGTAGGCCAGGCCTGTTTCTGTCTAAGCGCTGTGTGTCCCAAGGCATTCCAAGGCCATGGCGACATGGCTGCCGTGCAGAGAGGCCGCAGGCGCCACACGACGCCCCGGGTCTCGGCCTCACGTACCTGCCGGTGTCCTGCTCCGGGCACAGAGCCTCTGTGGCCTTCGGATCCCTGTTCTCCACCAGCCCATCCATGCCTCCTTGCTTGGAAACGGTGGTGGAGAATGCATCGTGCTTAACGATTGCTGTGGGGTTTGGATATAGCACCTCGAAGTCTATCATAGAAGGCTATCACCAAATTTCCATCTTAAAAGAAACATCCGAGGTATTAAAAGTAATGAAATATGACTCATGCTATTTAGGCGTATAACCTTAAGGGGTATACCATGCTATAAGGTGTATAACCTTACCTGTCAAGCAAACCGGTCGCCTTCTTTTAACACAGTTACACACTCCTCTCTGTTCCAAGAAGCTGTTATTTCACAGCACATTTTGGACACCAAAAGCAAAATTCGACTTTAATATCTTCGCCGAGGTATCTTTCAGGAACCAAAATCCATTTTCTGCAAATCTTTTCCAACTGTCCTCCTCTTTAGTCATTATTCAAATTGCTCCCTACCCTCTACTTAACTGGTGAAAAGTTAAGCACTATGTATCTTATTTTACCAATTCTTAGAATTATGATGCCATTTTTTCAGAACTATAACTGACAAAGGTTTGCTGACACACCACAAATTATAATTTAAACTCCAAATTCCGTATTGACAAAAATCAAGGGCTGAAATGCTCTTGTCTTGACAAGCTCTAAATGTCCAACGACCATTTGCTTATTCGCTCCGTGTGCTAGGACATATCTGCAGCACGACCTGTAAGCCCTATTTTCCACACCTTAGCCTTTAAATATGCACCAGAAGTAAGCGTAAATAAAAGCAGACAAACAAGTAATGAAGTCCTCCCAAATGCTTTTTTTTCTATTCTTAATCTAGATTTACTGCATAGGAGATAATTGAAACTGAAAGCTAAAGAGATTTTAAAAGTCACCAACAAAAAAAAAAAAAGAAAATTAGAACTGACGACTCCAACTTTTTAGATTCATTCTTTGAAATATTAGTACCAACTATTCAACTTTTTAAAATATTTATGCATGTAAGAGGTCTGAGAAAATCTGAGCTATGCAGAAGGAGATTAAGACACGGTCACAAGGATACTAATACAGATAGTAAATGAGAATAGCATGAAACAAGTTGGTCCGATTGTACCCAACTTTTATTCCTATTAGGAAAAAAGAGTTAAAAAGCCCATGTTCCTGCACCCAGTCAGCTCTGCTGGGTGTTGTAACAGCCAGACAAACCAGTCCGCTCCTTTTGCAGCGAGCAGCGAGCTCCTGCGTGCCGGTTATCGGAGGATATTCGCGGAGCCGCCGTGCGCGGGTCCTTCCTCTGTGTGGTCTTTCAGAACTGTCGTTATCAGCTTTCTGTTTATTATTGTGCTCAGTTTAAAGGGAATTTGCCAAGTGATCCCTGGACTCCAATCTTTAGGCCTGTTGTCAGGACAAATTAATTTCTGTGGAAACCCACTGTGCCTCAGATACCATCTAGGAAATGTAGGATTAATGGAGTCCCTGTACAACAAGCTTTGTAGTGGAGCTGCCGGGGGAGGGAGGCGCCTCCGAGCAGGGGGAAAGCACCAAAATAAAGGCCCTGCTTTGCCCCTCTTTGGGGGGGAATTCGCCTTTTTTCGTAGGGAAACTAACCCCAGCAGTATTGAAAATAGAGCGCAGCAGCTGAATACGGACAGGCAGCCTTTTGAACAGAAAAAAACCTGCAAATAGGAACTCGATATTGCCAAAGATGAGGGCACTGAGCCCTAACTATCAGTGTTTTATATTTTGCGGACGCAAGGCAATCTCTCCAGCAGGGAAAAACAGCCTCTTCAGGGGAAGTCTTCTGTGCATCTCGGTAGCGAGTAATGAAA
>JAVCKT010009205.1:0-13855 GCA_032273925.1 Rhynchotus rufescens | reverse complement strand
ATGATTCTATGAATAAGATCAATTTGCAATACATGTATTTCTCTTTTCTACTTGCTACAAGTCCAGAGCCACTCTGCCGTTTCCGTCAGTGGCACCAGGCGCTGGACCCACGGGCAGATGAGCTGGAAACCACGGCTGGCTGGCTTGCTGGAGCAAACAGCACAGCTCAGCCCAAGGAAACTCTTAGCCGTGGAGAATACAGCGAAAGTTTGGCCTTTGTTATAACACTAATGCTCTTCTATTTTGTCATGTCCCCTTTTAATGTAATTATTGGAAGGGTTTTTGTTTTTAAGGCTGTTGCTGATGCTGCGCTGCGAGCTGTCCTGCCCCGGTGAGCTGCTGGATGGCTGCACGGCCTGTGTGCACCAACACAAGCAAGGCACCTTTCTGCTTGTTGAGACTAAAGCTTAAAAAGAGGCGAAAATGCAGCAAACACAAGAACACGGGAGAATGGAGGGGAGGAGAGGAAGAGGGTCTCTGAACTGTAGGGCTGGAAACAGAGACTCGGCTTCTGGAGGAGCAGCCCAATGGCAGCCCAGGGCTGAGGTCCTGGGGAGCAGGTAATGGCTCAGTGAGGCTTTGCTGTGAAATCCGGGAGGGTTTGCACGGCAGGCTGCCGTCACGGGCGAGCTGCCGCGCGTGGGCACCCTGGGCACGGCCGCCTGCCCTGGGCCCGTCCCGGCCGCGCGCCGGGACACCGCCGGGATCGCCGCCAATGGACACTCACACGCTCACTCACCGCGTTTGCGACTCTTTTATTTCCTCACACCCTTTTTTATTATTATTTTAAAAAGAGATTTGGTAGATTAGGCTGCCTGAGCTGTCACAGTGCAGTGCTGCAAAATACGTGCTGGCACATATGGCTGAGGTAGCAAAATGAGGGCAGGAGACAGTGGTTATGGAGGTGGGAGCCCCAATTGCCAAGCGGGCGCTGTAGCGCCCGGGCTGAAATGCCCAATATGCTTTGCACTAGCCAGAAATATTTAGTGTCCCACTATCTTTACACTACCAGGATTGCATATTCTACAGCATTTGCAAATGCTTTTAAGCTTTGGGAGTGGTGAGTTGACCAGTTTGCCAGTCATTGACTTTTGTTGGGAGATGAGACCGTAAGAGCAAGAACAAATTTGCCCAGAGGAGAATTAAAATCCTTACTTCTGTTGCCTTAGTCTCTCCTCTGCTCTCCCCTTTCCTTCAGTTGTTCGTTTGTGGCATACTGTGACCTGATACTTTATTCTGTCTTTATTACCACAGTATATGAACTCATTTTTTCTTCTGTTTTATCTTTTTGCTCTCCTCCTTGCTCTCCTCCTCTAAAATAATATTGGAATAATGTGATTACATTGTCTAGATATCCCCTGCAGCGATTCCCCTCGCTGCTGGGAAAAGTTAGTTTTCTCTTCAGACAAACCTCAGTGCTGACATTTCATTGGGATAACCCTATGCAGGCTGTTAAAAACAAGGCCCAAGCTTAAATATGATCCGACATTCAAGAGGCTGGGAGCGTTTGCTGAGGGGCTTCTGCAGCGTTGCATGGCTGAGTCCGGGGGACAGATCCATGAGATGAGAGGCTTCCCTCGGCAATAATAACCCCGTGGTGCCCTTTGGGAAAGGAAAGGAGAGGAAGGATGATAGCAATGCCGGGGGCTCGCCTGGGCCCCTGGTCCTTTGCTCTAAAGGCTCTACAAGAATTCGCTAGCATTCAGATGTCTGTCAAGTATGAAGAAAAAAATAGCCTTCCTTTTCTTAACTGCAATGGAGTTTGACTTGCATTGAAGCAAATGGGAACCAAGGAGCAAAATGAAGCCCAGGACTGGTGAGGTAAATCAATCAGACAAAGAAAAACAGATATAGAGCAGAAGATGGTTCATTAAAAATAGTTACTGCTAAAGTACTCTTAAGCAGCCGTTAAAGACTTGCATATGAGCCATGGCAGGCTTTGAAGGTGGCGAAAGCCCTTTGAAACATGGGAAGGTGAAGGGGCGGGATAGAGGCTCAGCAATGTTGTTCACCTGCTACGGGTGAAATCCAGCCTTGCTAGAGCTTAGTTTATTTAATCCAGGAAGTCAGGGTTTGACTCCAGGTTTCCACTGTTTATGATGACTTACTGTGTGTTTGGACACCATTTCGGCACAGGCTCCCGCTACTTAAATATTTATTTTTAACATTCATGAAGGGCAAATAGTGTCATTCTGCAGCGCTTGGTGCATGCTTTGCACGTGGTAATTTTATTTCTTAAATGATTTTATTTTCTGGTAGTCAACTTGCAAAGGCAGCCATAAAATAAGCCAATTCAAAGCAACATCATTAATGTCTACAGTACAATTTTTCCTGATGTTTGATATTTTGTAAGGATGAAATAGGGCTATTTTACAAAACTGCAGGATGCAAGCTGGTTTTCTTTCAGTTTTGTGATAGATATATGTTTATAGATGATCTTTCTCACTGTGTTGAGCACACAAGCCAAATTCCAGTCTGAGCTGGTACATTATCACAGCTCTTCAATTTGTGGCCTTTTACAACCAGCCTTTTACAGTAAATTGACTGTAAATCAGTCAGGGAAAAGAAAAAAAAAAAAAGAAGAAAAAAAGAAACACAGCCCTCAGTGCTCCAATAGAAGCTGCAAAAATCTTCCTGAAAGAACAAAGTTGCTGAAAGGTAACTTTTAAATGAAAAGGGGATTTTGCATTTTTAAATCTGCATTACAGCTGTGGAACTGCAGTGTCAGCTCTTGTCTTGATGCTGACGTTTCTAGAACGATGCAGCAGACATGGCTGTTGGCAGAATTACGATGCCTTGCAAGGCTTAAAATCAGCCACCGGAAGATTTCGGCAACATTTGTCAACTCCATGGCTTTCTCATTGTCCAGTCCCTCCAGTTCCTCAGTGACCCGTTTTACCTACTCTCAACTAATTTTATTTTTCCATTTTCCTGCTTTTTACTTTATTTATTTAATTTTTTGTTCAACAGTTCGATGGGTCAGATGTAATTTCTACATGAATTCTACATTAATGACATTCTTTAGTATCTCTGTCTTTGTCTGTCACCCTGACCATGGTTGTCCTTGTGCAACTAGACCGCTCGTTGTGGTCTCGAGGGTCGCGCTTTCAGAGGAGGCAGAAGGGAGTAGGTGACAGGCAGCGTAAGGAGGTTGGAAAACGCTATGGAGGTTGGCGAGGAGAGGCAGAGTCTGGTGAAGAGAAGTGTATAATGGATGGAGTCCTTGCATGATTTCTTTATTTTAGCTTTAATTCAAATACATAAACTGCCATATGGGGGTGGTTTTTTATGGTGATACAAAAAAAGGTTAAAAAGACCAATGACATGTACCAGAAAATAATATTTAAAAAAAAAAAAAAAAAGCTTTTCCCGGGGGATATAAAGACTCTCAGGCCTTCCTGTTCCCTCAGATTCTTATCATGTGCGTGCTCCCAATTAAATCGGGCTAATAAATAAAAGATGGGGCGCGAAGCGGGGCCGCGCGGGGCCGTGTCTCGTTAGCGAGCGGGCGCCTCGGTGCGAGCTGCCCTCCCGCTGCTGGACACCCGCTGCGGCACGAGATGTTCCTGCCCTCCCGCTCCTGCCCTCTGGCTGCGGCAGGATCCGCTCCTGCCCTCCCGCTCCTGGACACCCGCTCCTGCCCTCCGGCTGTGGCAGGATCCGCTCCTTATCTCCCCAGGTGGCGGGCAGGCAGGCGGCAGCCATGCTGGCTGGGCGGGAAGGAGCGGCCGGGCGCAGCGGGCCCGGAGCAGCCGGTGTTGGGAGGGATGTGGGCCGGGAGGGAGCCACGCGGGTTTTATGGAGGCCAAGCTGGGTGTCCCAGAGCTCTGCCGGCCGCGGCCGGCACATCCCGGCCTGGCGGCACCGAGGCGCAGAGTCCCCCTCGCTGCATGTGTCTGCCCTCATGCGCAGCCGTGGCGCGGAGGTGAGCCGGCTCCATCAGTCACGGTGATTTATAGGGGCTGGATCTGTGGCCCAAAGCTCCACGGCATGGCAGTGTGTGAGGGAGCGAAGCTCAGTAGGGCACAGCAAGCGTGCGGCTCGTCGGGAGCACCACGCCAAGAGCCAAGGCTGTGGTAAGCCATTCGCTTACCTACGTGCAGCCCTGTGTATAGGAAGGGCACGCGTCCCAGCGCCTCTCGGTGCCAGCCTGGTACTCCGCATGCACGTGGCACTGCAGTTGTGTGGGGCCAAGCGCCCCACGGGGTCTTGCCCTCGTGCCAGGGGGTTCGGAAGAACTCTTCCTGCAGGAAGAGGGGAGATCCTGGTTGTCTCGGCTCCATGAGGAGCGGCCTACTTACCGAGGTGTGCTGCAGCTAATGGGTTTGCTGGCTAGCTCGGCACCTCGGGGATGGGCGATGCTCTCAAGCCTGCTGTCGCCCGTGTGCGACATGCGCTCTAGATGCTTCAGTGCCTGAAATATTTTAAGTGGCAAAGTGGTCACGGTCTCTGCAGTGCAGGAGGGGGATTTCCTGTGCTGTGACATAGAGAAAACCAAACTAGATTGCGTAGGAGAATTCCCTTTTGTAGGTACCTATGTAAAAAGGATACTGACCAAGTGTAAATGAAATAAAAAATAAATCAAACCAAGGTATGTGAACTTGCAAAGATGTTATGCTAGAGCTTACATACTGAGACAGAAAGGTGCTGTGTTTTTCAGTGATAAAACTGCATGATTTTCTGGGCGTTTCAGCACAGCAGTCAGCTGCTGTGGCACATTCTGGTGCTTTCTGCAAGTGTCGGAATAGTCAAAGATCATTCTAGTCCAAAGCCATTGCTGGCATTAGCCCTGTGCTCAGGGGTTTCCTTGGTGGAGGGTTTCCTTGCTGGTAGGATGTGATTTAGCTCTCAATTACCCAGCATGTTGTAACATCACCTAGAAATCAGTTAGGGTTCCCATTAAAGTTCATGTAAAGTACTTGCTCAGCTACGTGTTGTAACGTCATTTGGAGATTAGTTAGGGTTTCCATTAGGTTCCCGTGAAGTATTTGTTCGGCTACATGTTAATGCCTAATTAGCACTATGCTAAATGGCTGCTTCTTCCTCTAACTGCTATCGTATATCCTGGACGTTACTCTCTTCCTTTAGTATATTGCTTGTTTCGGGTTCCGTTTTCATGTGTGTGTTTCCAATTACAATAATTCATACATTTGGTATACAGTTTTAATCACTTGAAAGGCTGAATTGGTCATTTAATTATTAATAAGGTGAAATCCATTGATTTCCTCCAGTTGTTCAAACATGAGTCTGGCCTAATCCTGCCTCAGGCCTGAGGAGCGCCGAGATGAGCAGCAAATCCGTGAGCTAAACATTCATTTCATGGGATTTAAAGTGTGCGAGTGCAGGGGGTGTCTCTTTTTTTTCTTCCTGTGACCTTTTCTTTTAATTTTCCTTCTTCTCCTATGTGAACGTGTTATTGAAAGCTATAGTTTTGTTGTCACAAAATACCTGAAGGCTTGGCTACGTTGTTCAACAGTGTGTTTATGGCATATTTAAGCCTACCCAGTTGGTGTGGCTGTGTCAACACAACTGAGGGAGGCAGATCTGTCGCACGAGAGCGTTGCTGCTGGGACTGTGCAGTCCTGTGGCCAGCAAGTAAACCTGTAAATAATCCAGCACGGAAGATAGTTGGTGAGTTTTGTGTTGTGTATATGCACACGCAAGCATGCTTGCCAGGTTAATCCAGTGTCAGATTTGTTCTTTTTTTTTGAAGGATTCTTTTCCCCAAGTTCTCTGACTCAACAGCAGCTTGGTGGTTTGATGCAATTCTGTCACAGTTTGTTTCTTTGATTCATCAGATCTTCCTTGTTGGGTACATACGGCCCTAATTACTAAAACTCGGTGGCTGTTCTACAGAAGTCAGAAGGTTTCTTTTGCTCCTTTTATCCATCTATTTTTCCTTTAACTCTGACTTCCTCCTGTTGTATTACTCTAAGAAGTCTCTTTGGAGACCTGAACCCATGTTAAACTTGCCTTAAAATTAAGGAGGGAGGGCTAAAACTCAGCAACCAATATCATGTAAAAATCTTGTTAAAAATATGCACACAGACATATTTATATACATGCATGTGTATAATCTTTAAAGAAATGTATACATAGAAGTTGTCTTAGATGCCTGTCTTGAAACAAGTGCCCAATTTGTGAGCTTTGTTTTGAGAATTTTGGGTCTTTGTTTGATCAGAGCCTTTTCAGTCGCTCCGAATCCCTGATCTGGGGGACCCAGTTCCCCCAATGATATGAGCATGTCAGAAAGCATCCGTGACTCTAACAAGTTCAAAGGGGCAAGTATCAGTCCCTCAGTAGTGCACGGGAAGACAGTATCCGTCTTCTGTGAAGAGAAATGGTGTTTTTCTCTGCTGCCACTAAAGGGAGGCCTCCTCTGGGACCTTGTTAGATGCTTTCATGTGAGGACCATTTGACCCACTTGTGACTAGAGAGCGGGCTGAGAAGGCGCTCGGTGCTGGGGGTTCGCCTGTGGCTGCTCCCCCCCCGCTCTGCCATGAAAGAAAACCCTCAGTGGAATATATTAAGGATAATAACGGGGTAAAAATGTCAGTTAAAGAAGGGTGACGGATGGAGTTCCGATCTGAAAATAATGATAATAAACAAAAACCTGCACAAGGTGTCTCTGTATTCAGCATGGAGACAGCGTCAGGAAAGCTTTTGAAGCCCTTTCTTTGAAATCAAATGGAAAAAAATGTATTTGTAGAGCTGTCTTTTTTTTTTTAAAAAGAACAGGATTACTATTAATTAATGAATATCACATTATGTAGAATTTTATATTAAACACAGATTTTGCTTTTAACAGAATGAAATCAACGTATTGAAATTCAAACATATATTGTGGGGGAGAAAATTGATTATCTTCTGCCTGCCTCTGTTACCAATAAAGAGAAGGAGTGTTTATGAAGAATGTGCATTTTAGCTATCTGAGAAGAAGGAGGGATGAAAAGCAGTTGTACGGTAGGGAAGCAATCAGTGCAGTTAACTCAGATGTGCATGGAACAGACGATTTCTGTCTGATGCCAAAGGAAAAATTACTGTTGACTATAATGGTAGTCCTTGGCCAAAACGAAATACCTATTATTTTTCTATCTTGACAGGTGGTTTCTTTCTCCAAATACAGTAATTACAGTGCTTTGATGATTGTGTTGATGAAGTAGGATATCTTCATTTTAGAGAAGCCGTTTTGAAACAACTGTGTGGTTGTTCCAAACTGTATGGTTGGTTTTCTTTTCAAGATATCTAAGATCCATAAAGCCTTTTTATTATTTCACATATTACAAAAAAAAAAAAAGGTTGCATAGGTACCAGTGTTTCTGGATTAGAAAACTATTATATTTATGCTCTGGGAAAGCTATTTGGATGTATGATTTCCTCCCCGATCACCTCTAAACATGCAAGACTGGATTTACTGAGGTGCACACTGGAGAGATAGGAAGTAAGTCACTTTTTCAAAAGTGATTTATGCTGACCTGTGTATAACTGTGTGAAATACAAAATAGTCTCCTTTCCCGCCACGGAGGTTGCACATAAATAATCTTTCTGACTTTGCACAGAACAAAATAATAACTATATGAAGAAAGAAGCTAGAGAAACCAATTAAATCACTGCAGCAAGTAAAAAAATTGCAATCCAGAGAGATCTCTATAAAATGGAAAATTCTTTCTATCAGTTTGTACTTAGAAGTCCCCTTAAACACTGGAACATTAGATCATTTTTCAAGGTTTCATTTATATCTTAGAAGGGGAACCAAGACTGGAGATGAATGTCCGTAAGAAATGTCCTTTCTCGGCATCTTCCGAATGCTTGTCAGTACCCCTCGGGTAGGAGCGTGAGTGAAAAACGAAGCCGAGGGGATAAAACGGGAATGCAGAGCCGACGTTGGGCCCGAGGAATCCGGCAGGATGTAAGATAAAGACATCTGTAGCTGAATAAAGATGCCGCCTTTAGGAGATTATCCTGAGAATGATTGCAGCTGCCGCCAGGGAGCAGGAGTGCCAGATGCTGCCGCGGCCCCCGGGGACGGCTGCGTGGGATGAGCTGTCCGAGACGGCCCTGCCACAGGAGCCGGGCATCCTTCTGCAGCTGCTGCAGCGAGAAAGCAGCCTGTGACAGCCCCGCTCCTCCCTTTTGTCATCACAAAATGAGGGAAAACTCACTGTAGAAGCCTTTCAGTTAATAGCTTTTCCTTAGCGTTTGAGGGCTGTCTTGCTGCTGGAAATGGTACTTTGTGTGGATGCTAAAAACTCTAGGTTTAGTCTTTGAACTAAAGGAGAGCTGCTCCATACAGTAAGGTTGCAACATTTAATTATTTTATCAATATTTAATTATTTTATCTGGTGATTTTATGTATTTTGGTTGTAGCCACGTTTGCAAGCCAAGAGGTGGCATGCTTATAATGGAAGGAAAAAATGAAGTGTGTTTGGTTGATGATTAATTAAGCATGCTGCCATTCAGCTGGTACCCAAGAAGGAGGTACCAAGCTGTGTCAGCTGTGTGGAATTTTAGGAGTAAGAACAGGAAAAAAAGCTGAGGAAACTCTACAGCAGTGAGAGAAACCCAGGAAGACAACTGAGCTTTTAGAGAGTCCCTATCTTCACAACAATCTGCTGGAGAAAAGGCAAATGCTCTTTTTTCTTTTTTTTTTTTTTCTTTTGTTCCCCTGAATTTGCAGGTATCTCACTCTCATCCTTTTGTTTTGAGCGCAACAAATAGCACTCAGTGAGTTAATTCCGTATTCGTTTTCCAGAAGAATTTTGGAAATTATGTTTGCAATGATGAAACTGGTGATTTTCTGAATACTTCAAGTCCTGGAAGAAAAGTTTTTAGGGTGGCCCTTACCTTTAAGTATGAATTATTTCCTTCTTGTACCTGCTAGCACTGAGCACTTGGTTTTGTTTTATTTATTTTCTTTAGGGACGATACTACATTAATGAACTGCCTTTACAGCAATTTGGCTTCCTTTATTACTTAACTGTCAGTCTTTAGAACAACAACAAGAAGTCTTAATACCCCAAATCTCATTAATTGTGAAGAAAAGCTTGAAATACAGAAAGATGTGGAAAACAGCATTATATTAATTTGTGCCTACGTTCATATATAATGTCTCATTTCATCTTTTTTGAATGAAAGATGTGATTTTGTCACCAATTACATGATTTTGGAAGACCTACATGGGCAGTGAAGTACTGCTTAGTAAAAACAGCTTCCTTGACTAACTTGGATACCTGAATTTTTGTAGTTCTCTTAACAGGACCTGTTAAATCTCAGTTTCCCCTGCAATAACTTTAAATGATTCTTTATCATAAGATTGTTGCTAGCCAAAATCTCAGTGATTTTTAACTCAACTGTTAGATTAATTTCAGGAATCTTTTCCACAAAACAAACGGGCAAAACATAGTATGTTAGATCAGTGCTATGCGTATAGTTGATTTTCTCTCCATGTATGTAAAACCATATATGTATTTCCTCACTGCCATACAGTTTTGTTTCTGTGCTCTTAAAATGATTCAACCTCCCTTAAATATTTTCAACACCACCATGCCTTTTCTCAGCTGCATATACCTGACGAGTTGAGACCAAGTACGTGTGAGTTGGTGCTCTCAGGTTTCTAGCAGCAACTCGTTAACTGTTGTCTAGCAAAACAAAACAAACTACAAAATTTTACAATAATCTTATTTAGAAAATCCGTAAGATGCCACAGTGATTTAGAGCTGTGGATGTCTGTTGTCTGATTATCACTGTACTATTTATTAGAGGTTTGCACGTTCATGTAAAAGGTGAGTGCCCAGGTGCTTTCCTTGTCCGTGGTGTGCCCCCGTGCTGGTGTGGATAAGGAGCCCTGGTGCCGTTCCTGCTGGCTCGCTCCGTTCCTGCGTCCACGCCGATTAACGTCACCCCTCGGCACTCAGTTGAACTCCCGGCAGCTCCCCCTGTGCCCCGTGCCCAGCCTGCTCCGCACGTGGCAGCTCCGAGGTCACCCCGTGCCCAACATCCCGGTGACGGAGCACACGGATGGAAACGCCCGTGTCCGGGGCCCACGTCACCTTCCCCTCCTGCTGACCCACACGGCATGTGGGTCGCCCTCCTGCCCCGTCGCGGCTGCCCACGCGCTCTGTGCACCGCTACCAATTGGGATGGATGTCCGGAATTATCCGACAGGTACAAAATACTTTAGCCCATCAGCAGGAACCGACTGGGCCATTTGTCTTCATCTTGCCAATTTTGTGTTATATTGTGAGGCAACCAAGGAAAATGGAAACGCTTTTCTGGTCAAGCCATTTTATATTACTCGGGGAGCTAAAGGCTGAGTAACTCCTAGGATTTTCTTGGCTGGCCTATGAGTGGTGATCAGCTCCACATAACGATGGCAGATCTCAAGCATCCAAGTGGCCAAAGTGAGAGCCAAGCAAGCGTGTCAATCAGCTTCACATAAATGTGATCTAATAATTGATACAAGGAAATAGCATAACTCTATGGTATTTTTATAGAGTTTGAGCAAAGCTGCTTGTGATTAGCTTGTCTACTGTGAAAACATACACAGTGCATAGATTACGAGCTGTTCAATGACACATGGCTTGTATCCTGCTCAATGATACATGAATTTAACCTTGGCCTTTTCTGGGTGGATATACATAGCCATAAATAGCTAAGGAGAAAATACTGCCCATAGATGTATAACCAGAATTACTTTCTGCACTGTGATTTTATTAGACATTTTGGAAGCAGAAGTGCTGGTGGCTCCTGAGGCGCAGGTGTGGTCGTGTTTCCAGGTGGGCATTTTGTCCTCGGTGCATCCTGGAATGATCCCAGGTTGGCGTGCGTGGCTGGCACGCATCCCGCGGCCAAGGGCGATGACAGTGCTGCTCACCTGGAGGGGCAGGAGGTCCTCACCAGCTTGTAACGTGTTCTGTGCGTTAGCAAACTCAGGGGCTGAAGCTTCTGGGAGATCTTCAAGGCTGGTCTTGAAGGAAGTGTAATGCAGCAGAAAGTGAGGTGGCAGAAATTGGTTTGCTTTGGATAGGCGGTGCCACTGAAGAAAAGCAGCAGTTGCTTTGCTAAGATGACAGCTGAACAGAGTGTTTTTAAGCTCCCGTTTGCGTAGGTCTGTTGTTCGCTCCGTTCTCTCGTTCCGGACTTTGGTCCGGTGTGTCCTGCGGCTGGGAAGCGCTCCCGGGCGCCGGGCTCTCCGTGCCGTGCGGCTGCTCCCGGGCGCCGGGCTCTCCGTGCCGTGCGGCTGCTCCCGGGCGCTGGGCTCTCCGTGCCGTGCGGCTGCTGCCTTTGGGCTGGCTCCTCCTGCGGCTGCCTGGGGCTCCGTGTGTCAGAGCCGCAGCCCGGGAAAGCAGGAGGCTCTGTGGCTGTTGTGGGCACTGCGGAGCCAGCCCCAGCTCTGCGCCAGCCGCCCCCTTTGTGTGGGGCCATGGGGGGCATCAGGAAGCGCCTCGGCGAGGAATGGAGCGGATCGATTCCTGCAGCCGCCGCTAAGTGGGACGGATCAATTGGGGAAAGTAGGGCCAGGAGAAAAAAACCCCTCCGTTAGTTTGCTGGCCATCTCGTTACGTTGAAGGATGGCTCCCGATTGCACATTTGCCAGTGATTTGTCCAGTCTGCTCTTAAAAGTTGCAGGGCCCGACTTTCCCCCGCATCCCAGGAGAGGGGCGTCTAATGCATCTTCCTGTCGTCAGCTGGGCTCCTTTTCATTTCTTCCCAAGTCTTCTCTTTGCTCCTTCCTTTTTCTTTCCCTATAGCTCTTAGTTATGCTATGTGAAGTGTAGTCATCAGTTTAATACCAGTTAATATCAGTTCAATACCATTAATATCAGTTTAATGCTTTAAGAAACAGGTGGGCCTTTCGTTTATAGCAGATACTCAAGTTTTATTTAAGCATTTGCCCCTTCTGAATCAGGATTTAAAAATCTCATTTCTTCTTGAAGCTGTCCTGAAGTCCCCGCATAGTCTTTGTCTTATTATCAGTGTCTTTCTTCTAAAATGTAGCACACAAAATCACACAGGTTGGGTTTTTAACCGGTGCCACAGCGCATGGGGAGGAAGTATTGCCGTGTGGCTTTGCCACTTGGCACCTCCTTATGCATACAGACTTTTTGGGGACATCTCTTCAAATGAATATCTATTTTTTTTTTCTAATTAATCCTGTTCTGAAGTCTTTCCATCCCCTTACACTTACTAATTTTAGATTATTTTCCTTTCACTATGTTATTCACTATTCAAATTACTTTTTTTTTTTTCCTTCTATTTCTAGGAATTGTTCCTTTTTGTATTGTTTCGCTTGTCCTAAGTGACCTAGCCAATTTCTGAATTTCCTATTAGAGAATCAGAAATAATTCTTAAATAATTAGAACCTTATTGTTGAGTAAATCTTGTTATGAATGGAGAGACAATTTCTTCTATTTCGAAGGGAAAAAAAAAATCCTGGTTCAATAATGCAGGCCCTGAAAAGAGTGTTTTCTACACTCTTTTCCACAGCATTTCTGGCAATTTCAGTAACAGCAAAGCAGGCGCACGGATACTTAACCCGGCGCCAAAATGAAATGACCAGCAAGGAAAGTCCTCAGTTCTTCCCACTTTAAGGGAAACCTTATTTATTCTTTCCGTTGTTAGAAACGGATCCGCAAAACCTGATTTTCATGTTTTCTCTTGCTTCATCTGTGTGATTATTTATAGTGCTAGTAATATTACCTTGTCAGTAATATTAGGGGATTTCTACTCCAGAAACCAATTTGAAGCGGTACATGTTTTGCTCATCTAGTGTACAAAATAGCAAAATTTAAATACTGGCTGGATACTGCATGCTGCAGAGCTTGCCCAATTTCCAGAAATCCATTACTGTACATACATTCAAATTGCTGATAATCTCAGCCCCGCGGTTTTTGCATCGGTTAGCAGCCAGGAGAACGTAATTTCAATAAGCACGGAGTTGTTTATGGAGATGAGGCACACCTGAAATATTACCTCTCTCATTCACGGAAACACAAATCCAGGAGCTGACTTTGCTAAACCAAATTTCATGTTAAAAAAAAAAATGTCCAAAATGATTGGGTTGGATTATATTACTCTGTCCTTAATGATTTCCCATCTTGCTTTATATTCCTTGGACCTCCTTCCCACCCTGCTCCGGCTAGTGCTGTAGTGGGTGAGACCCCTCTGGGCTGCCCGTGTCAGGTCAGCGAGGGGAGGAAAAGCCCCTGCCCGGGCGCCTTGGACCACTCAGTGCCAGCCAGAAAATGTGTTTTTTAGCAGGGCATCACGCAAACTTCATCTGATGGAGAAACAAGGCTAGCTGTATGTGAAGGAGTAAATTGTTTTTTGCACTGAGATACAAATTCTGCTTATCTTATCTTATCTTATCTTATCTTATCTTATCTTATCTTATCTTATCTTATCTTCTTAAAAGCCCAGTTACTGGTAAAGGAAGAACACACAAAGGCTGAATGCAAAGTAAGAAGATAGGCAGTGTCTTTCCAACCGTGACCAAGTTATTTTAGTTTAGGTCCTCAGTGAAATCAAGACAAGTGTAGGGTTTTTGCCAAAGGAATACATTTTAGGAAAAAGTTTCCATATAATATCTGTAGGGAAGCCTGCATTTCAACTCACATGTGGTTGTTTTCTCTTAATTTCCTATCACATCTTTCCTGTAGCATCTTTCACAATGGGGCGAGTATGCCTAAAAGCTGAAAGGTGCAACAGAGTCAGGTCATGGACTTCAGTAGGAGCAGCAGAGACCACACATTAATGTTCATTTGAATTCACGGAAGATTTTAAAACATGACAGATTTTTAAACAGTTTGATTCAGTTTGGTAGTTCAGCTTGGTGTTGGTACCTTTGGTTCTGATC
>JAVCKT010009203.1:0-18062 GCA_032273925.1 Rhynchotus rufescens | reverse complement strand
CATATCAAAAGGAACACTTTTTTGCTCAAATCTATCTATTATTCATAAGGAAATGCTCCCTTGGGAAATTTATTTTAGAAATATATTAGAACAACATGCTGATATTCTGGAGTAAATATACTGCATTAACATGTTAATTTGATTTTTTTTCAAAGGAATGTAAAGCTTTTCTAGCATTAAATGTCCTCGTAAGGACTCAGCTACATTTCCAAGTTACTTAGAAGATGCTTGTTAGTATTTGACAACATTTTGTGCCTGGAAACATTATGGGAATAATCTCTAAATATTATTTATGTTAACAAATATGGTACCTCGATTAGAATGTAAGGAACCAAATCATCTATTCAGACACAAATGCCTATGTAATCCATGCATAGCATACCTGTACAATGCATGTGCTCTTAGAAAACAGCATGTTTGGACACTAAGTTAGATCTCAAATGATAGATTTCTGATCTGTGTAGTCTGTAGTCTGCAGATGCTATAGAACTGTTAGAATACCTGCAATATTAATATACTTAAGAAGCTGATGCTTTCTGAAGTGTATGACCTGTTTCTCTTCTAACAATGGAGGAAGAAGGGATATATTAGTGTTAGAGACAGCAGAATGTGAGATGACATGCCGTACTTCAAATACATTTTGGTTGCAAATATGAATCCTAAGAAACATTCATCACATAGATTCTAGAATATATAATAAAAACATTTTTTAAACTCATGAAGAATGACAAAGTAAACAACAAAATTCTCGCTTTAGCTTTAGAGAGTACAAAATCAATAAACATTAAGAGCTTTCTTGTTTTTCACCTAGAAGGTCTTTGTCAGAAAAGTCTGAGCCTTTCAAATTACTCCTCACTTATTGTTAAAGGCATTTTCCATTATATTCAAAGCAAGAATATCTGACTTCTTAGAAGAAAAAATATTGCCTTAGTTCTTGTTTATGTGTTATTGAGTTCATCTTTCTAGCATAAGAATATACTGTCCATTCTTTCTTAAAGTTTTACCATTTATGTGTGCATTTTTTAAAATTAGGAGAAGAGCAATTAAGCTATTAGTGGTTGTCTTTTTTCAAAAGGGCATCATCAAGATGACTGTAATGCTGGACTGATAAACCTCAGTTTCTTTGTTTGGGAGATAAATTACTTTCTGTTCTATGATTATCATATTAACATCTAATGTTGAATTTCTAATGCAAAAAGTATGGTTATTTTGACTGTTATTTTAAATACAGAATAAAATGTTTTTAATGAGTTTGTGAAGATGGCTATGATGAGAAAGTAGAGAGGGAAATGGAAATGGAAAGATTGAAAAGTTGCAAGATAAACACTTTTCCTTTTTTTTTTTCTGGATGTGAAAATGTATACTTATCTTTTCACACCCGTTCTCGGGTTATCAAACTATTATTCAGATCTACTTTTTGAACTTATTTATTCATAAAGTAATTTCCATTGAGAGGCAAAAATACAAAGAGAGTAGAGGGGCTAGATTTTTCTTTTTTTACATTGTTAAAAAAACAACACCACAAAAAGGTGACTTCAGGCCTTTTGATTACCAGCCATGAAATCCTATTGAAAAATTTTAGATTAAATAAAAGTCAGAATTCCTTGTACTTTCTAGATACTGTGTTAGGTTTCAGTTTTCCATATCCTATTAACATGAGCAGTATGCATAATGTCCAGACCTGAACTCCTTTTTATTTCACAGCAGAAAGCAGATTTTAACGAAGGCTCCTATAGACACTTTTCACAGAGGCAGGTGTTTTCATAATTAAACACTTCAGGGATTTTCCCTCCTTCTCTGATGTATCTGGCTCTGACTATCCATCAGAAGCAGCTACAGACCCAGCTGCCTATAGCTCAGGTTCCACACAGCAGTTCTACTGCTTCTTTTCCCTTGGCTTCAATAGTCTGGCAAGGCAGGCACGTGAACAGGCAAGAACACAGAAATTTCCTTAATGTTTGGCTGTAAGGATTTTCCTCTTAGTATTGAGCAGCTGAAGGTTTGTCTCAACTCTTCAGCAAATCATTTAAACAACATCAATTGTAACATTTTATATTTTATTTAAAAAGTTGATAGTACTAGCAAAATAATAAGCATAATATGGAGCTGCAGTTCCCATTACAATTAATTCGCTGAGCTAATCAAGGGGGTAACTGAGAGGATGACAAAATTGAGATGGAATCTAAGAATATATATGTCAAAGGCAATCCCTGAAATTCCGGTTGCTGTGAAGAATGACAAATGAATCTCTCTTCTTTTTCAATATTGACCTTCTGCGTTCTTCCCCGAAAAATGGCTTAAAGATACTACCTCTCAGCACTAGTTTACAGATGGCATTTTTGGTGAGTATTTTTTAAGGTGGGAAATGGACATTCGTTCAATTTCTGAAAAATTTGAATGAATTTCTTACTCAGAAATAATGCACACAGATGCAGAGCAGTTCTGCCAAAACATTCTAGCACCCAGGATAAAAAGAGGTCATTTCTTATATTCATATTATCGATTTTTTTTTTCACTGACAGATTAAAAAAAGTCACACATGTGTAGTTCTTCTTTAGAAAGTTTAGTGGAAATTTTCCAAAAAGATTCATCTCTAGCTCTCACTGTCTCTCTTAAGTCTTCTATCTTTAAGGTGAGGGAAATGTTAGAAGAAAGGAGGCCAATATAGGTTCCATAAAAAATCAGGCACAACCCACTCAGAAGGATATTGGAATTTAAGTTGTAATTTTAAAGGGTAAAATAAAGGAAGCTTCTAGGTATGGAAACAGCGTAGAGGAGCATCAGGTTAGGGGAGCTTTGAACAGCTCAGACACACACGAGCACATGGAACTTGATGTACAAGTACAACCATTGCTATCAGCTTTTCCACTTCCCTGCATCTGCATATTGTAGAGGTTCATTTTTTTTTATTATTGTCCTTATTTCCACTCTTAAAACATGGCATAATGTTAAGTGGAATTTTATTTCATGTCTACAGAACTGTGGTTAGGGAACATGTAATAAAGCATTCCTACGCAAATCACAATTATGATTCACATTCCGATCTTTATATATTTCCTACTACCCAGTTTTTCTCATGTTCACTTGTTATTTGTCTTCTTTAAAGAGCTTAGTTCTTTATATAGAAGCTTTGTGGTAAGAATGTAGGCATTTTAAATTTTTTTGCATCAATATTTTATTAGAGAGGCTTTTTCTTTTTCACAAACCAAGTAGATTTGTTTTATGGGACTTTCATAGAGCAATTACTGTTGTGAGGGGCTTTCATTGTGCAATTAAGACAAATGTTCTGCCACATTCGTTAATTACTGGAAACTGAAAACACAAACAAAACAAAGCACTCCGTCTTGAAAATACTTAAAGAATCACTTAAGCTAGAGCATCCTGAATTGGAAAAATACAAGGTATTAACAAACAGGCTGAACATCTGCTCTCTGTATTAAGTTTTTCTTCTGCAACAGGACACATCAAGATGAAGATATTAGAGATTCTGCCTACATGAAAATGCATGTTCTGCTTTGGAAAAAGGTTACCTCTCAGTGGAAGTTAATGAGATTAGTAATCAAGTCTTTGTCATTAAAAGGTATAATTTTGCATTAAGGTGTCTCAGAGAGACACATTAGATATTTGGACCTTCCTTCCCCATCAAATCTATTCCAGTGCTGGTGATTTAGTAGACTCTGGTTATTCAGAAGTTTATTAGAGCCAGCTCCCATCTTCCCATCTGAAATGAGACTGCGTGGCACCTACATTTGTCTCAACAAAAGCCAAACAGACCAAACACAGAGAGGGCAAATGTCCCTCTCCCCCTTCCAGTGGTTATTGTGGTGCCATGAAAAATTTATGAATGCTAAGCTTAAAATACCGAGAGGTGACAGACACTTGTGCTGTATTCCACTTTTCACAGAAATGGTGATTATAAAATCTATGGTAACCATCAAATCTGCTTATCTCTCTGGAGTGCTATGAGAGTGAAGACTTATTGTCAGTCTTTGTCCTTTGTCCATGACATTTTCATTGCCCTGCCTGGGCACCACTTCATTTTTTATGTGTTTACAAGGCCCTAGCGAAGTTGGGAAGCTTTGGAATACCCGATACATATGAGGTAACCAAGGCATAAAGAATTTGTAAAGGAGCAAAGAATGAATTTTGACCTCTGAAAGCTACTGCTCCAGCCATTGGAGCAAACATTAACTTGATGGTCTGAGACCCTGATGAAGGTAGTGCTGGGGAACTGCTATGGGAAATTTTAATCTTAAAAACTGTTTTAGTTCATAGTAAGCTGGCTTTATTTCTCAGGTTCCAACGAGGAGGGATGGTGAAAAGACATGAGCAGTAATCCCTTACAAGCTTTTCTCTCGGCAGTTTTGCTTTTCTCCTTACTCCTCATTAGCTGCATTAGGCATCATAATCCCATTATGAAAATTAGTTGATGAACTAGCTGACATCCTCCCCAAACAGCATCTTCTCTAGAGACACCATCTTAAACCTATTGCCAGCCAGTCAGAGCAGCAATGTAAGCAATCAGTGATCAAGTTGTATTATAATAAGAGAATTAGAACTGAAACCATGGTGTTCAGAAAATCCATTTTCGGGCTTTAGGAATGATTTTTCTCAGATGACTCTCACTTTCTTATCTGATAACAATGAAAAAAAATCACTCCTGTGCTGCATATTGGACTGCCAAAGTATTCAGCACATCTAAAATGATAATTTCAATACTGAAATCATCTGTCAAATGCCATAATACCTATCATACACAGCTGAACAAATTTACCAATCTTTTAGTAGAGAATGATAATGGTGATGAATGCATTGACAAGATGACATGCACTCCAGCAGCAAGGAATTTTGCAGAGAGGGATTTCCTTTCTAAAACAAAGTAAGTGATCACCATCAACTCTGTGGATAAATTACCGAGTTGAAGTTGAGGAAGATTCCTGATAATCTTCTGTCACAAATTCTTTACGGGTGTACCGGTTAATCCTATCATGAACATCCTCACTGACAAGCTGTGTGTTTGTGTCTGCTGTAGACGAAGACAGCTCAGGAAGATTTTCTTGCAGATACAATTATCATTTCTTGCAGATACAATTATCATTTTGTGGTTCCTGAGTCAGGGATTATATATTCCTACTAGACTGAAACACAAATGTGCAAATAGAAGACTTGGCCATTGGAAAGTGCTAAACATTTTATTTCTCAAGTGAAATAAATGGGAGCATTTATCCGAATTCTTTTTGAAAGCAATCTTTTGAAAGTTATTTCAGCAATTCATTCTGGTATGAGCAATTCAAACAGGATACTGATAAACTGGAATTCAAATAACACCATAAGAATGATTAAAGGCTTAGAAAACATGTTTACACTGAAAGACTCAAGAGGATCCATTTTTTTTTTTTTACTTAACAAAGGGGTATCTTTAGGATGCAAGGAGTAGACATGTAATAATAAAAGACTCTTCAGTCTGGCAGGCAAAAATTAAAAATGTTCAAGTGCTGGAAGCTGAAGGCAAATTCTGGATGTAAAGAGAACACATTTTAGGTTGGAGAGCATTCACTGCTCCAGTTTCTCAGGAGCTGTATAAATCCTATAAAAACTGAGAAACTCTGAGGTTGACTTGGCCGGTTCCATTTCCTTCCCTGCTCTGTTCTGGAGACCTGTTCACAATTTGGGTTCTAAACTAAGCCATGATTTAAACTTTAAAGTAGATTTTTGGTTTCTGAAATGGCAATATAAAGAATTGGCAGGATTAGCTCAACACAGTCAACATGACTGTTGGATTAAATGGAGGTGAGATTTTCAAATACATTGATATATTTGAATCACCATCTGGCTTACATGTTCGAGATCACGGAATGGGTGAATTTAATTGCTACCAAGATCTGAGATCTGATATCAAGTTCTCTTTTACCATTATAATAGCATAAAATATTTACTAAAAAGAGAAAATCAGCCCAACAGTCTTATCTCCAATGATACTACCATCAAATCTTAATAGCATAGCTTGTTTTATTAAGTTTTTCTGTCAATCTATAATTTCATACATTTCAAACTACTCATTTGTGCATCATAGAAACAAGTGATTGTTAGATGAGAAACAACTTGAGACACACTTTCATTTGCATTTTTCAAGCCAAGCTGTTGCATTTCACATAATTTATTAGAATTTCAAATTAATAGTCACATACAACATCCTAGGAAAATTCTTGCGATTTGCTTCCTGTGTCTGTTCTCACAGATTCCATAGAAGAAAGTCCTACATGTTCCATTTTTTAAAATCTCTTACAAAAGAATGGGAGGAGAGCTGTGTGAAATGGTTGCATCACACCCTCTCGGTGAGCTAAGTGACACGAAAGCTGCCCTGCTTCAGGTTTTATTACAGGCCTGATATTCTTTACAAAATGTTAATCAACAGCAAGACAATTCTGCTTCTGATGTTAGTGGTGGTCGCACGTAAGCAATATATAAGGTTGGAGGTCGCAGTCAGGCTACATGGACTCACAAATTTTGCCATTAAAAATGGCAAAATTTGCCAAATGAAAGAGCCTTTTTTGCAGTTTAGTAGCGGCTGCCTTTCTCTCACAGCTTTACAGAATTAATCATATTTTACCCACAGTTTTACAGAATGAGGGAGACAGTTTAGACAAACTGTGAAGTGACATTTTCAAAGAGTATTTTTTACAACGTATTTATAATAGCCTAGATATTTATAGAATAAATAGCATAGGAAGGTTATTAATGGTAGTAGGAAAGAAACATTTTCCCAAGAATAGGCACTATGTGTAGAAATCTGTTAGCAAAACCAAGGATATGGATAAATGTGGTATGTGAGGTAAGATTCTTAACACTCAAAGTGCTAATGAAGTCTGTGGCATTAATTCAGCATCAGAAGTGGTGAGCAAAGGATTGGAGGATGGGGGTGTTGGTAAACAAAGGTATTTGGTACATATGATTTAGTAGGAATGTCAAAAAGCACAACAGTAATTTCCACAAAAAGCCCAGCTTCTAGTGATTTGAAAAGATATATTTCCATGTTGCTACCAGTCATCCAGAAAACAACAACAACAACAAAAGATATTTAATAACTTGTGCCTGTTCTTTGAAACAAATAAATTAGTAATGAAGCATTTTATTCTTGATCTTTCAGTGGTAGCACAGATCCTTTGGGAATTAAAATAGAAAAAAAAGAAGACACTTAATAGCAAGTCTATTGAGCAATGTAATTATACAAAATACATCTGAAGTTTTATCCTTTTTAGCTTAAACGGTTAATTCACGACCATCAAAAGATTTACATGAGATGGATTTCATCTCTGAACACCATTTCATGCTTCATTATGCTACATTGATGGGGGTTTTTGGATACGCATTACTCACTGTATTTTTTTAAGAAATGGAAATATGTTAAAATAAATCCAGAGGGTTTTTAGAGGAGCCTCTGGGCTGGATTCTCAATATCTTGCATGTGCCAGCTGGCCCTTTAGAGCACCAGGATCCTGCTCTGCTTCTCAGCAAAGTGGTCAAAGTTGACGCTATCCTTCCCTGGATGGAATTAAGAGTCCTTTGATTAGGTACCTCTTTTGTCAGACAGCCTATGAGGCTGTATTTTGAAGCAGAAGAACTGCAGTGTTTGCTTTAGTGATACTGTAAGGCTGTAGCTGCTTCCTAAATGGTGCCAATTCCAAGAGCAATCCCGTGGAAGCTTACAGGACTCCTGCATAAATGATCCCTTTTAAAGAGCATGTACAACTTAGACTGCAGGAAACGTTGGTTGTCACTACTATAAGTGCAAAGTAGAAATGACCAAGTGGTAATTAACTTATTATTGATTTGTTAATAGAGTTGTCTTCTTGTTAAATATAGGGTTGTGTAAGGAAGATAGCTTATCCCGCTTGACAGAGGGTTGGAGAGCTGCACTCAGCCTGCTCGCCCTGAGGCACCTTTGCATGCTGCCTTGCTGGCAAATGTTTTTCAATTTTTATCTGTTTCTACAGACCTTCCCAAGCACATCCTGACCTCCTAAAAGGGTTTTCACCTTTGAATCAACCTCAGAAGTTTATATCTATACAAATCAGTATAAATTTGCCAAAACAGTTAAAATTAAAAGTAGCAAAGTCTTACCTGGAGTTCTGTAGTTGTAAGTCACAAAGATGAAATAGGTGCATTGAGGCAGTAAGAAATGTATCCCCAGTGCAGATCACATTTTGATGGTGAATATTTTTAAGTCAATTGCTAATTCTTCTGGCTAACTGAAAGTGACTTTTCTGGTTGTTTGCTGAAACTTAACTGTTGGCTGTAATACCCTGAAAATACCGTATCCAGGATTTAAAAAATTTCCCTAGATGAGGAGACAGGGGATTTGTTTTCACTGTGAACAGTGGTCATCTTGGACACCGGAGTTTATTTGCAGTGTGGAAGTGGACACCTTGGGAGAGAAGTGCTTGGTGTTTTGTTCTTAGTCTCAACAGAATCCAGTAACAGGGTAATATAACCCTGAAGGAAACTGCTTCCCTTCACAGTGACTGTGATTGTGGCTGCTGGAGCATGTAATTACATGGAGAGAAAAAGAGCTTGCAATGAAAGGTTGTCGAAAGCCTCGGGACTCCTAATCTCTCTGTCTGCTGTTGGGAGCTCAGGTCCTCTGTGGCAGAACATGTTTGGGTAATTGGGAATGGGACACCTACTGCCTTCCTTACTTTGGCTGTATGTATGTTAAATGCATTTGCATTGGTAGTATTTTCCCAGTGGCCAGAAAACTATCTCCAGAGAAAAAGCAAACAGAGAGAATGCTTTATTAATGCTGTACACCATTCATAAAACTATTGTTTTAATCATGGTGCAGCTGAAACCAGTTCATAATATTCAGAAGATATAGCTATATGATACTCATACTCTCACTGCCAGTTTCAGATCTTTTTTTGAAATGTTTGTGGGTTTGTGAGGCTTTTTACGAGACATTTTCTCCTACTAAAAGACTGTATCACACCTTGGCTTTTAGGCCTGTGGCTGGGGCACAAAATCATGGGAGATTTGCCGTTGGCTTCAGCTGGGAACAGAACTAAGGCATTTGCATAATAATCTTTTTGGAGGAAGGACTCGGTATTAATCTAGGTCTTGCGTATCTCTTTGTACATTTATGAGGCTGTTTAATGGATTATTAATAAAGTCTATTCAGATCTTACATGCTGTCATCATATTCTCCCTCTGTTTCACTGATGGTGGCAGCTTTAAGAGATTTTTAGTTGAATTTCCCACAGCATCTTATTTCCTTACATGCCTGGAATGAGAAAGTCTGTGAAGTTTCTACAGTACCATCCTCTAACTCTTCTTTATAACTTGGATCTATTCTGATTCCTTGTAAAGAGCTTGACAGCGCTGTCATTCCTGTTACTAAAATCATCACTGCTACTATGTGCAAAGGCCATCTTTTCATTATACAAATGTACCGTACCTGGACTGTGTGGTTCCAGTCTGAAAAGTGCCATTAAATATTAGTAAAACTGTAATTGCTGCTGGTTTTAGTTATTGAATTAATAGCATGTCATAGCTTATTAGTTTACTCAATGCATCAATTCACTACTCAATATGTTGCAACACTTTTAAAACAGTTATTAGTATACAGTGTTTATAAGCATATTTTTAGGAGGTCCAGATGAGAGTTGCAGCAGATGTATTTTTTCAGCTGTCACCAAGAACTTCATTGTAAGTCATCATTTTTGAGTCAGCTCATGGAGCACCCTATGCAGCTGTGCAAGAGCAATGGAAATGCTTCATTTCTGTTACCCTCCGGAGCATCTGCAACAACCATTTTCCTGGGAAGGAGAAAATATAAGAGGAGGAAATGGGTGTTCCACTTCCAAGTAGACTCATACAAAGAAAATTATATGGTCCTGGGGAAATAGTGGCAGGTCACATCCTTACCCTCAATAACAACATGAGTGTGCTAATTGGCAAAATAAGCCAGGCTCATGAATTCCATCATCATCATTGTATACAACACAGGTTTGGGATAGCAGAGCCGCTTACTCAGGCTTGTTTGGTCACTGAAGACTGAGCCCTAATGAAACTGATAGTCCTTTATTGATTAACCCCTGGGTCACTGTCCAGGTAAAATTGCTATGAAATGATTTTTTTAGTCATTTGCTGTGAATAAAGCCTGTGATATAATAGTCTCAGCTTCATGTCCCATTGAAAAGAGAGAAACATATCACAATCATCTGTGAATTTGTGAAGCTATCTTCTAATTTTTATCTGACCTTTTCTTAAAACACTAGCACATAAATATATTTTCCCGGTCAGACCTCACTTTTAAGTGGGTAAAAGGATCAGAGGACCAGAGAGACGGTAGCATGTTTCATTTTTTTCTTGTTTTGGATTTTTTCGAATATAAACCTCCAATAAATAAATCTCTGAGTGAAAAATTGATGCAAGTTTTCTCTTTTTACCTTTCTCCCCTTATCAGAAATTCATTGAGCCTTATCTCGCTGAATATATTCACTGATCTTAGCTATTCATTAAAAGTAATAGAACAGCTAAATAACTTTGGTACACAGCAGCTCCAACATCTTTTGTTTAGTTTCTTCAATAAATCATATTGTCAGAGGTTACTTTATTTTACTATTGTGTCGCTGTAAAAGAATGAACTATATTTTGAAAATTTCCATCCCTGTTGGTTGAGCTCTGCTCTACTAAGTTTAATACCCTGACAATTCCAACCGTAATTTACTCCTCGGAACAGGTCATTAAGCACGCATTGCTGCTTCAGACTTCCTCTTTGATCCATTGCCTTCTATAAAATATAGAAACATTCTAAATAGTCTCCATAGAAAGAATTTTCTTTTAGGTTGGTATTTAACTATGAATCATAATGCATAATTCACCCACCCATCCAGAAAAATTTCATGTACCACGCAGACCCGTTGCTTTCATTCTCAGACAGCCATATGGTGCTTCATGATTTGCCACAGTGGACTGATTCAGAAATAATAGGGTTAATCATATTACCGTAGCTAAGTGAGCAGATAGGCCGGTAAAGCAGGTAGTATCTTCTGTGTTACCTGGAGATGAAACAGTAGCTCGGTGGCGATCCCCAGGGATTGCCATTGGCACTTACGGGAATGTGGGGTGATTTGGCGTGTAAAGCAATCGGAGAGCCTGGCTGGCATGCATGCATGCATGATAGTGCTATAAACTTGTCCCAGGGGCAGATCAAAGCAGCTAATAAGACATCAGGGAATGGTCACTGTGATGATACAGCTAATCTCTCGGGAGGAAATTTCATCTTTTCCTCCAGAGAACAGCACTCTGTCACCAGCAAGACAGAGTATTTATGAATGAAATAATTGCGTTTATAGATCAACTCCAAAATCCCTTTGTCTTCAGAGCATCCTGTTTGGGTCTATTAAATTAGTTTAAGTATTTGCAGAATCCCACACAGAGAAGGCATCTATTACAGTGTTAATGGGTCAAAATGCATTATCCTTATTACATTGATAGTATCTCTAACTAGAACAGTTTTGTTGCAAATAAAATTGGCCCTTAAACTGTCTTTAGGGTCAGAGAGTTTCTAGTTAAGAGAAAGATTTTCAGAAAGATCAATACAGACTGTAAATCCATAGGTGATAAATGCGTAAGTAATTTCATCCTCCTAATGTATAAATAAATTTTGCCATCCATCCTTTGAATAGTTCATGAATCTTCACCCGACACTTCTAGTTTATCCATTTTTCATGTTTATCCATTTTTTATGTTTATTTTTTCATGGGTATTAATCATTTAAATCTATTTATAAAGGTAATGTATTTACATGTCTAGACATCTGAATATTCAAGCTCCATTTCTCATTCCATGCAGCAAAAATTGATTAGCTGTACCTAGAGAAAATTTGTCAGAGAGTAACTGCCAATATTAACATCTGCCAGCCAATCTTCTTTATAATCAGCAGCAAAAAGAAGTGATTTTTGCCTCTTGGGAGAGCTTTCAAAGTTTCCTGTCTCAATTTGCAGTCTGTAGCTCTCAGGGGTGTGAATATGAATAATATTAGAATTCTCCATGGCTTCATCTATCAAAAGTGTAAACTGATGACAAGATCCTAGTAACAAAACCCCAGGACAATGACATCCCCGTGGCTGCTCTATTAAAAGAAAAAACAGAGTCAGCTTAAAAGACCTGTGGTCTCAAATGAACTGTGGGAGTACAAGTGACCAAAGGTGTGCAGGGGGCTAAAGAAGAGAAGATCGGTGCAAATACAGGAGCAGTTATCATGCCTTGGCAAGAGCACTGTTAGACTTAGCAGCAACATGCAGCTTGGCCTACGCACATGTCTAACGAGCCTACAAACAAACAGTGTGTTGGAGCTGGGACTTCAAAACCACAGAGACTTGGTGGATGCCAATTGCTATTAATTTTAGACAGTGTCTAGCATCCAGATCCCTTGGGATGGTTTGAAATTCAGCACAACACACTAATGAATGCTTATATTGGCCATGGCTTCTTCATTTGCGTTAGCAGTGAGGCTTACTCTGCTAACTGAATCCAGAATCGGGTCCCACAGACTTGCCAGTCAAAGTGAAGGAAGCAGGTAGGAGTAGAGGTCTGCTGAAGCCCTTCAGACCATAGGCCACTTGAGTTGTTGATTAGTACTGGCAGAGGAGGAACATACCCCATTACTTTCCCTTTATTTGACACAGGAGGTAAGAATGAAAGAATAAAACTTGACCTGCTTACTCTGGAGATCTCCAGTAGTCCTTCATACATGGAGCGTGTGGCTAGGGGAGTTCAGGGGCAGGTCCTCACAAGCCAAATTTGGCAAGGTGTATCCAACTGTGGGTCAGGCACCAATGGATCTGATTATCTCTACTTGTTTCCAAACACTTACAGAGCAAGGGTAGATGTTCTCCAGCTAATGTCTGCTTTGGTAGATGTGTGAAGCTGAGATAGGGGCTGCCTTACAGCACGTGTTAACAAGGAGTATCAGAAATCAGCTTGTCTGGGCATGCTTGTTTTGATAAGGCACTGCTGCAACCATCGCTGGCCCAAAATGCAATTGCTACCTGACTTCTACTTCTGCCTTCTCCCCTGCTATAAACAGCGATGGAGCCTCATAACCATCTTTCATTTTATAAAAGGGGCAAAAAGATATTTATTTATACAATTATATAAAGACTGCATATTACAGCCAGAGAATATTCCTCAGGGAATTTGAACTATACACTAAAAGCGTATTTCTGCTGACATATTAATGTCCCAAATGACAGTTCAGAAAACTCTTGGAATATTCTGATCTTTTAACGATGACCTATTTAAAGACTCCATCTGCAGTGTATACTACTCTCAAAATCTTTTACAAATTCTCTTACAAAACGAGTATTAGAAATGTTTCATTTCTTGTATTAATTTTCAGCTGCATCATTGAATAAAGGAATGGAACACTTGAAGCAAACTAGTAGTTATTGGTCATAGAGAATATTCATTAAGAAAATGTATTGAGAAGTAAATTAATGTTACTTAGTTATCTTGACTTGCCTGAAAAGAATTCTTCATCATATTTGAATTCAGATCATACGGACTAATCAATGAGCCACAAGTGAGATAGTTTTCCTCAGCTGTAAAGTTTATTTGATAGCACTGTTATTCACACTAATAAGAAGGTAAAAAACAAGTAAAATCACTGAACCCACCAGAAAAGGCATAATTGCTTGTAGAGTAGCCATCACAATCAGAAAGCAGCTGAACAAAACATATTCTCACAAATAGATGTAAATCAACCTAGCTTCATTGACCTTGGTGCCGCCAGAGTGATTTACAGCAGCATCTGCCTCATTGTACTGATAGTCTAAAGTGACTAGTTTATTCATAAGTATTTTTTCCAAGAGATAAAAAACTGAATTTCCACTTGCCCCCCCTCCTTGTTTTTAAAGAGGCTGTTGGCATATTATTTGAAACGCCAACAACTGACTGAACTGCGCTCGATATAATATCATCATTTATACTTTGACTCAGAAACATGTGCACCAAGATTGAAGTTATTTTACTCCCACAGGGGTACCACTCTATTTTAAGTGCCCATTAACTAATCCTAAACAGCAGTGGAAAATCAGTGGAAATACATGTGACATCTACATGAATACCAAGTGAATTCATGAAGATTACTGCTGAATACAAAATTATTTCACTATAGAAGGGATACTTGAAAAGAAAAGTTGCTGAAATAAGGAGCTAGTCATAAAAAATAAGTATCCTTCAGTAACAGTTCTTTTATATTATATGGCTCTATTCATGGCAGTTAGTCTGCATTTCTATTATAAATCCCAGCTTTCAGGGGTTTAAAACTTGTCTATTAAAACTGAGTCCGTGACTTGGCAGAAATGTGTATGCGTCTGGCATAAAGTTTTGCTTTAATAAAAAAAGGAGCAACCATTTTAAAATGTTAAGGGATTCAAGTGCTGTTCAGTATTGTTAATATCTTGCTTTTAAGGTAGCATGATACAGATATTTTTATGTTTGCTTGTTACTGATCTGTCCCACTAAAACAGTTATGAGAAGAATTTCAGTAAATGCCTGATTCTGGTCACTTTAAAATGCCTGCTCAAATTTCTGTGGTGCCAACAGAAGAGTATGGTCTGTAGAGTCAGGCTACGAAAAGAAGAGGCAATAGTCTAGCTGCTTATTTTGCTCCCAGCATTAAGGGTTTTCAAGTTAATAGACCTCCATGTAGGTAGGGACTCTGTAACCAATAATTAGACTTCTCATCTTTATGTAGGAACCTTGACCTCGTTTTTAAAAGTATTGATTCTCCAAGCTCCCTGATGTCCGCCTCATTTTATGTTCTTAAATTTGAATATATAGTCCCAGTTGACTGGGACTGTACACTGCTTAGCAAAAGGAGAACCCAGTTCATGATCAGGACACTATTTTCTGCCACAATGTAATACAGGTGATCTGAAAAGTTGTGTTCAGAGCTCTATATATAATGGGTGACATGCCTTTTCCCCTCAATATTTTTTGATAACAGAGCAAAACAAGATAAAAATCCCCAAGGAAAAGAAATAATAGATGAAGTGAATTGATTTGAGCATAAATGTGATATTTTATGAGAAATACCTCGGATGTGGTAGCCAAATTGCACATTGATTTTGGATGGCTAGGTTCCTCTGTTAACCTACCCTGCTATTAACTCTCAAAAACCTCCAGGGAGATGTTGAGCATTTCCAGCTGATTTGTTGTGACTTGCAAAGTAGACCCAAGATATAATAAAACAAGTGGAAATAGATGTATAGATGCAAAGAACTCACGTTAGGTTGAAAGAAAATTGGAAGAAGACACTTGTGATGGCCAAATTTAAGAGGCTTGCTATGGCATACTTTGCTTCTTGCAGACTTGATATCTACATTTGTGTTAAAATAACTCCATTCTGCTTTCATCACATTTACTCATGAGAAAGCTAGAAAAATTTTGAGCTATTCCTAATGTAACCTGAAACTTGGACTCCATTTGCAAAGCTGGGTTGACCAACTTGTTCACAAGTAAAGGCGAGGTCGAACTTATTTCTGTGATGAGGTTCTCCCATTCTGATTTTAGCAAAGGGAAACAGTTGGAAGAAGTATGTTTCAAATAATATGGGGATAACACATCAACCAGATAATAACTTCTTATCATTTCTGAACTTACATAGGAGCATTCAAATATACACATAATAACATTAACATTATATGCCCAATTCTCCGAAAGTTTACCTACTTCATCTCAATTCTTAATTACTTTCCTCAAACACTTTCTTAAATCTTTCCATCTCCTTGAGACTTATGAAAAACTTAGCAAAAGCTGAACAGCTGGTGTGTTGTGACCCTGCTTTTTCTGTGCTGACCAGTGCTGCCCGCTGGATTGCAGGAGCTCTCCTGGAGCATTTGTTCTCTCCGTCTGTTCACGTTTCTCTTCTGCTGCGAGAATAAGGTCCTGGAGTCAAATCTTGGGGGGGTCATTAGTCTTTTTTCTGTGGGCATTAGATCATGCCGATTTAAGATGGTGAATGAAACATTTGCATGGAGAGCTGAAGTTACTTCTTTGAACAGTTCCTTGCTGCCATTTTCTTACACATCACACTTTAGCCCTTAAATTGCAAATAATGAAGCATATATCAGCATTTTCCGGTGCCTTTTTTAGAGTTCTCAGAGAAATTACTTTGCACTGAAACCATTTTATCTGGATCAAAGATTATTTTTATATATATATATTTTTTTTTTAATATATAGTTCTCTCAGTACTAACTGGACAATTAAGAATTTTTATTGTTTACTGAGTGTAATGATTTACTGATTCTATTCATTTCCTTGTACCCTATGTATATGCACTGCATGCAGCACATTACTTGTAATTAAGTTACCAGATTGCTGTCAAATCAATTGTTTTATTCAGTTGTTGTAGAATAGAGACGTTTTAGTGCCTTTACTCATTTTTAATTAAGGTAGAAATAGTTACTTGAGTATAAACTCCAGGCATCAAACTGTGGCTGAACATAACTATGTAAAATCCCTTTTATAAAAACACTTTTATACAAGTGTTAGATTAAAAGGAGTACAGTTGCCAGATTTCTTTTTGATATAGATACCCTGACAGCACAATCCTACAAGTTTTGAGCAGCTGAGGTATGCTACCTATTTAAGAACAAATGAATATGAGTAGGTGGGATGGAGCTGTCCCCTCAGGAAGGTGGCTGGCACTGCTCTTGTGATTCCCAAACCTGCTGCCTTCGCTGTCCAACATGGTATTTAGGTAGTTCCTCAGCATCATCACAGACATCTTGTGTTTCTGCCTACTTGTCCTTAAGATTCAGTTCTACTCTGGCAAGATACTATCTCTGGAGTGATCTTCAGAATGAGCACAGATATCTCATAGATTTGATTATTATATAATTGAAACCCATTATCGTGAACTCCATGTTTGAGCTCTTGTATAATATGAAGCATCAAAAATTTTGTTAAGAGCCTAAACTCCCTGTCAGCTGTTTTACATGGATTGTATGACTGTATTTGATGTGGAACCACCATTACTGAATAGGGTGCTTCAACCTTTATCAACCATAAGAACGGTTTTGTTCAGTAAGGTGAGTCAGAGTCTCTTCCCTTTGGTGAACCAGGCATATTCCCACGTGCTTTACCAGGGATATATGAAAGGTCTCTTTTTTCATATTCACAGATGGTGATGACATAGGCTTCAGTACCGAATTAAACTAAGAGTCTCTATTGTGCATTTAGTTGGTTAACTTCACAGAGATTTGAACTGCTGTCATCTTTCTGTCTTAGATTAAAGCTAAATCTAGTGTATTTTGTCAGTGATCTACACTGTGATTGCAGTGCAGCCAAATCCCTTGCAGTTCTGGGACAGGGTTAAGCCCTGGGAAGCCAAGTGTCCCATTACACACGGAGGGCTGAATCCTGCTTTTGTACATGCAGGTCCTCTTCAGCAGAACTCACAGTGTACTGTGGCTTTCTTCAGGCTTTTAGGTAGCCCTCATTTTGCTGCTTCTACATTTCTTTTTAAGTCCTATTTTTCCTTTAAAAATACTGTATTTCATTTGGTATTCTGTATTGCCTGTTTTCTCCTAGGGCAGATTTAATCTTCTACTCATCTTACGATGCAGAACGTGACATTAGTACCCATGAGCATATAACCCTGGGGCTCCACTTTCTGCAGTGCCTCTTCACTGAGTGCAGTGTCAAGGTCATTGGAGCTGCATGCAATGATTTTCAAGGCAGAGTCTCAAGGTACCTGCAAGGCTGTATCTCCCTTTGCAGCTCTAATCTCCATGACTAGAAACAGCAGAATTGTCTACCCCTAGACACCATCAGTGAGTCTACATTATTTTAAGCAGCAGGTCTGTGATCTTGAAACTTGCTACAGATTTCATAGGAAGGAGCATGGAGTGCAGTTTAGTGAGCAAAGTCAGCACTGTGATAGAAAAGCAGTGAGGAAGGAAGGAAGGAAGGAAGGAAGGAAGGAAGGAAGGTAGGAAGGAAGGAAGGAAGGCAGGAAGGAAGGAAGGAAGGAAGGAAGGAAGGAAGGAA